>MU185594.1:2539-108806 GCA_016904865.1 Pissodes strobi | reverse complement strand
AAAAAAGAAAATAACAATATTGCATGCATTAATATTCAGTTAAAAAATGGACTGTTCACACACTATCGTAAAATACCAGAATATTTAACGAAAATATTCTATGTGTAGTTATGTAATGGAAATATTCAAAAGAAAACTATATTCTTTGAAGATAAAATTAAAGTAATATGTTCAAGCTTTTGTTCGTTTTACAACTATGTTATAATGTGTTGATTTGAATTATTGTTTAAAATGATGTATGGGTAAAGTATTGACAAACTTAACTTATAAAACATATATGCATGCTACATACAATAAAGACAACACATAAAGCAAAAAGCCCTGAAGGAACATTGAAGAAACAGATTGTTTGTAGACTTATACAATTTAAAGGGAAAAAGGATATATAATGCATTAAGATACACATAGCTTGCATTGCAGAAATAAAAATATATCTTGCCTTATAAGACTCCTGTAGTTCATCGGAAAAATAAGAAAAATAAAGTTAGTATCAGCGAAAATGACAACTAATAGTAATAAATAACATTTTACTAAAGCTTAAGAGGCCTGGTCACCTACCACCATATTGAAAAATCTAGAAAACAAACTATGGCCAAACAACTTGAGTAAAATTGATGAAATTTTCAAAATAGGTTCGAGATTTATTATTGTTCTACGAAAAGTCCCTTAAGGATTATCCCTTAAAAAATAAATATTGCCAGAACGACATTTCTGAATGAGAGGTATAAACCATAAAACCTTTTTTTTGTGAACATCATCACGTTTTGTACATTCTTCGACATTTCTCATAGTTTTTAATAAAATGATTCCCAGTTAAATTTGCCATATTTGGCTACAAAATCATAAGCTTCATCAACAATCTTGCTGTAAAGGTGTGGTTTCGCTGGAGCGTTCGAACGCGGCGGCCGACCGCCGCGATCGGCAGCTCCGGAGTGGTTTACTGCAATTTCTATATGTATGGTTTCGCTGGCGCGTCCGCGTCTGCGGCCGATCGCAGCGTTTGCGTTCGGACTGTTAGAGAGACCAGTCGAGACGCAAACGCTGGGCAATATGGCACGGTTTTCGGCCACTGAAGACGAAGTTTTACTAGAGGAAGTGCAAAATTATCCGGTTTTTTAAACTATTTAATTGGATAGTGCACACAATTTGTTCCAGGCGTCTTTAAGTCAACTTGTATAGCAGCCAAAACAAGTTCACGATTCAAACGAAAAAATTCCTTAAATATTTTTTTATCTTCCTTTAAATGTTTGTCAATAAGTAAACTAAAATACCCCCTCAGTAGTTCGTGTTTTGAAGATATTATGTACATTGCCTCTTTGTTGCAGCATTACTTCTCTTAACATCTGCTCTTCATCTTCCTCTTCCTGTATCAAAAGCGTGCAAGTAACATTGTTAACGTTCATTGTCTACTTTGAAAAAAATTAATTGGCGGTCTCAATATAAGGTACGAATATGAACTGAAATGAGTGCAACGCGCTCTATACAGACGCGCCAACGAAACCACCCTGCGGGAGAGATCGATAGCTGCGTTCGATCGCCACCGCCAGCCGCGGCGGCCGAACGCTCCAGCGAAAACACACCTTAAACGAAGCGCGGCGACAGGCGCCTTGAATTGTGATTGCGCCTAAAATCATGGGTTGTACTGAAAGTAATGAACTAGTGAGAGAAAGAAATAAATTATGTATTAAAACAAGGGAGTCAAAACAGGACACTCAAAAGAAGGGAGGTATATCTCCACCTTCTGGCATAATTTTAAATAATAGGATACGAGAAATCTGCAATAAGAAGAATAGATATTTTGTTTTTTATCACTGTTATTTCCTCATCGCGAAGTATTTTTTTTTGTTACTCTTTTTTGGCCTTCATCAGTAGATATACAGCCAGAACTAGTTTATCCGTGACCGGATTGCGAAACAAATCGCATCCAATCTTATAAAACGATGGGTTAGTAAAACAGATAGCATAACACAGGACTTAAGCTCTTCTCACTCCCGGGCATTGGAGTAGCTTTACACATTTAAATGATGCCTCGGATAAAGAGGATATTGACTGAAAAGAAGGAAAGTTAGTTATCAAGATAGAGAGTTACATTCTTATGTTATACCTTTTCAAAAACTTAACGATTATTCTAACAAATGAATTCTTTGGTTTCAGTAGAAACGTGTACATCTGCGTTTCAAGGCAGACTTCTCCAAAAATTTGATATAGATTAGGGTTTATATTGTTACACTTAAAAAGTATATGATGTAGGCTACCTAGCGCCCCACAATCACACTCTGGGGAATCTTTGACCCCTAATCTGTAAAAATGCTGAGGAGTCAAGCAGTCTCCTGTTCTCATCCTTACGATCACTGTTATGTGTCATCTATCTATGACATTCGTTAAGTAGTTATACCAGGGTTTTCCTGGCAATTCTTGAATGAGATTGGATTACTTATTCCCTGCACTATCCAATGATCTTCGCCATGATATATTAAAACTTTTAAGCTGGTTCTCTTTTATATCTGAAACAAAATCGACCCGCCTCTTCATAGCTCTTGATACTGGAGTGCCTTACAATCTAGCAGAGTTTAATATCATATCCATTTAGTTCCGCTTCTATTAAACTTTGCTTGCTAAAAAGGATATTTGATCAAGATCTTGATTATTCTTATTATTGTCTATCTTTTAGTGTATATTATCGGTAAACAACTGTCAAATTTGGGTTTTGCAAAAACTTCAAGAAGGCTTCTAAATGTTGACAATCGCATGTTTATAATTGCTTTATTAGTGTATGTGTGTCTTTTTGCATGTACGTTCCCGTAATAACTTTCAAATAATTTGAGACAGTGACCTTTTTAATTGGTACAAGTATTGTGGGTCATGATAAAAATTTCAGATTAATTTTGACCGATATCGCTCCAAAGAAACGGATTGAAACAATGAAAGCCGATATATTTTAGCTAAAATAAATGCTAACTTGAATAATTTCAGTGTTTTTTTTTTTTGTAAATTAACCCATAAAGGGGGCGGGGATAAGGTGCGAGATGAAAGGAAGTTTTATACAAGACGTCCAGTTTTCTTGAAATAGCAGAGTTGGCCCAGGATCCAATACAAAATGGGTGCAAGAGAGGTCCACAAGGACTACGACCTCAAACTTCTGTCAAATCTGTAAAAAGCGACCGACAACATCACTAGTATCCATGGAAAAACTTTCTCATGATTGGAAATAAATCCACCAGATATGAAACAGAAGTTAAATCTCGGGCAATTGCTTATTAAAAAAAACTGCTTGATAGGACAGGTGAAACGGCTTTTCCCAGCGCTATAGTTTGAGATATCTACGAATAAAATGTCTGATACCTGATCCTCTTGGGAGCGCGTGCTTTTTAAAACTACCTCACAAAAAACTTTTGACATTACTTAATATTACATATTTTTTACATACATCTAGGTAACAATTTTGACAAGAAAAGATGGTTCCTAAGTTGGAATCTTCTATGGTTTTCACGTATTATAATATAATAGACATAGTTGGCAACTTAGTCCAGACATGCTGGCAATAAACCATCCTGAAGTTCTATCAAGCGTTTGATACGTACAACGTTGCTAAATCGACATGAGCAGCTGATGATCAGTCCTCTTAAAGACATACAACTCTAAATTTAAAATATGAAATACTGACCTATTGAGCGCTTCAACCTTCACCATATGGGGATCAACTTCAGCTTTGAAGTTCTTTAGCTGGTCAATTTGCTTCTTGACTGCATCAATGTCTGTGCCTAGCGGACCCATTTTGTCAAATTTCTTTTCTGCTTTGTCTAAGAACGCCAAAAGATCCTATAAAAATAATTCATTAAAACTATTTGACAAAAATGGGTTCATGCATTTCTTTTACCTGTAACGTCTCATGGAATTCCATTGCTTTTTCCATAGCATCAATGAGATTTTCTTCACGCTTAGCATACAGTGCAGTGATATTATCCCAAGCATTATCAAGGTCTTCAATATGCTTCTTAACTTCTGGTTTATCTGGTTCACCGCACAATTTCATCAACCTCTGACCAGAAGATCTAACTTGATCAACCTCAGGCTTAGTTTGATCGATTTCTTGCCTGATTTCTTGCAGTGCCACTTGTTGCTCTTGGATGGCCTTGGGTTCTACCGCAGGCGGTTCTTGACTGACTAGAGAATCTTCAAGATCTTTAAGAGTAGCCATGATAGCATGCAATTCTTTCCAGAATTTCTGAGCTGCATCTAGAGCATTATCTAATGAGTGTCCACGGTCTTTGGTGGCTTTTTGTACCTCATCCCAAAGATTTTTGAGTTTATCAAGTTTACGTTTAATATCTTTGACAGCTGGGTCAGCTCTATTTCCAGCCTTATGAATAACATCATCAGCAGCCCGTTGTACTGCCGCATAAGCTTCCTTTCTCTTATCTAAATCGCTAGCAATAGCCTCATTGTCATCGATTTGATCACGAATCTTAGGAACGTGAGCCGAAATTGGATCTTGATTGTTAACCTGATCAGCTGTATTAGTGAGAGCTCTTAACATTCCTTCTAGCTTATCAGAGAATTTAGAACTGTCCTGCATAGCCTGTTCTAGAGCTTGTTGCCGTTCTCTAAGTTCAAGTTTCAGTGCAGCGTATCTACCATTATCACTGTCCAATATTTCTTGCACTTTAGAACCATCATCGTCGTTGCAGAGCCTAATAAGAGCTTCTCCAGTTTTGTTAAGTTTGTCGACAAGAGGTTTATGTTCATTAATGGATTGAATGAACATCTCGTTACGATCTTGCTGTTGTGCGATGGCATCGGGACGAAGAGCTGGCATAGAAAGCATAGATATTTGCTCCTCCATATCACCAAGCCAATTAATTAATCCAATGTGGGTATCTTGGAAGTGCTCAGCAAGTGGTAGAGCTTGTTCTAAAATGCCTAGCCTGTCGGAGCTAAGAGCTGAGACCGTATCCATAGCTTCTCTGAGATCTTCCATCTTTTCTCTTATAAGACTAGTGTCCTCACTTGGCGGACTTTCTCTTAGAACTTTCTTGGCAGTCGATAGTACATCACGAACTCGACCCTTTTGACTAGAAATATCATCGTTTAGTGCTTTGTGTTCCTTCAGTTGCACTCTAATGAGATCAGGTTCGGCTGACGGTTTCTCTGCATCTCTGATCTGTCCTTCAACTTCTCTAAACCATTCCAATAGTTCATCAATATCTCCAGTAACTTCCAATGCTCTCTGTTTGCCAAGATGGATTCTTTCAGCACGTCTTTGAATTTGTTCGGCGATGGCGTCAAATCTTCTGTTGTCTCGCGATACTAAGCCTTCGATTGTTGCAGCACCCTCGCCTGGGCTAGCTTGGCATAATTGCGGTCCCAAGACATTGATGGTCTCGAGTACTGGTCTTAGTTCTTGTAAATCTACTTCAAGGCGCGCAATATCGCCTTCATTAGGTTCAGCTGACTGTAAAATAGACTCAGCACCCTGCATCCATTCAACCAACCGGTTGTGGTTATTGTGGAATTTCTGCACCAAGGGAAGTAGGTTCTGTGCAAGTTTAAGCAAATCAGCACCACGTGAAGTAAGATCATTGTATCGACGTTGAATAGAGTCCAGTTTATCCTTCAATTGTAATGCCTCGTCAGATGAGATGTGCCGCATAAGTTCTACTCCTGCATCAACTGTCCCATCGATATCTGCTTGGCGGCCAGCAATGTCCTCAGTAAGAGATGTAAGATCGTCCATTTGTTCAAGTAATCTATCAGTATGAACAGCCAGAACCTTGTAGCGGGCAAGCCTTTGTTCCATGGAATCCATCCAAGCAGCGAGATCCTGGTATGTGAGGACAAGGTGTCTTAATCCCTGCCTTGACGAAGTAAGAAGTTCGCCAATATGCTCACTAGCTTCTACAAGATTGCCATATCTATCCGTAACTTCTGTTAATTTGTCAGCCAGAGTAGATGCCTCATCTTCACCTACAAGTGACATCAAGTTTGATGCAATATCTGTGAGTTCCCTAAAGTCTGGCTTCTTGCTCAGAATATCGTTATGAAGAGCATCATGTTCTCGGATTCTTTGCTGAATCTTTTCTTCGTCAGTTGGTATCAGTTCCATATCTCTAACTTTCTTTTCACTACGTTCTAACCAGTCTTGCAATGGAATGAGTTTGTCTTGGAATTCCTTGGCGACCTTCATAGTATGTTCTAAATCAAGAGTACGTTGCTGCGCACCTTCGGTCAAAGCGTCAAAACGGCCAATAAGATCTTTCAGTTGTTTCTCTATCGCTTTTCTTTCAGATGGCTCGGCTTCCTTTGCAATTTCATTGCCCATATTAAAGAGGGACGACATAGAGTTTTGACGATCCAGTAACATTTTCTTTAAGAATTTTTGCTCCTGTAGTTGAGCCTTTACAACCTTATAGTCAGCTGAAGGTGGTTTCTGGTTAGCAACAAGTTCTTCAGTATCTGACAACCATTTGGATAATCCATCCAAAGCTTCTTGAAATTTACCAGATTGCAACAAGCCAATATCAAGTTTACGTTCTCGGTCGTTGATTTTCTCTTTAAGTGTATTCCAATAGTCGTTCATTTTCTCGAGATCTTTTTCGAGAGATTGAGTGTTAACACCTGAAGCAGCAGATTGAATAAGCCCTTGGCCAAATCTGTTGCAATTTTCAACACTCTTGTTCAATGGTTCAACGGTAGCTGTTCTGAATTTCTTAAAGTCCTTTTGCTGAGCTCTGATACCTTCAACATCGGATCCGATTGGTTTAAGTTTGCGAAGTTGATCAGAAGCATCTTTGACACCATTTAAAACTTCGGCATGCGCAATATAAAAATCTTCAAGTTTTTTAAGAGTTCCTTCAAGTTCTTTTTCTCTATTATGAGCACGATCGTCAAGTTTGCCGAGCTGCCGTTTAAGGGCATCAACTTGTTGGCGGGTATGAGCAGTATCGGGAGCAAAACCACTGTCGACCAACCGTTCGCCAGCTAAAATGGCATCTTCCACATCGTTTGAAGCTTTACCAACTTTGCTTAGAAATTTGGCAACATCGTCAATTTGACCCCGAACAGTTTTAACATCGCGCCCTGGTGCTTTCATGCCGTCCAATTCAGTTTCAAGGCCTGAAAGATCATGCGAAAGACCTTTTACTTTTTCATTGAATTGAGTGACAGCGGTAGCTGCAGATTGTAATTCTGAGCAACGATCGGCCAACTTGCCTTGCAAATCATCAATGCGGTCTCCAATACTTTGAACTTCATCTTTAAGATGATTAGCATCAATGCCATTTTCGGCAGCCTCATGACATAGATCGTCAGCTTGATTATCAAGTGCTTGTAGTGGTTTCTTAAGTTTGACGGTCTCTTCTTTCAATGCTTTAATTCGGTCCAAAAGTTTGGGATCTCTAGCAGCACCACCTAAAGCATCATGAGATGCAAGTTTGTCTTCACATCGTTCAAGCCCGTGTTTAAGATCTCGAAGGTTTTCGTTGAAATCAGCAAGTTTTCTAGATTGATCTTCAAGCGCTTGGGTACGTAAGATAAGATCATTATTAAGTCTGTCCCATCTTTCTTTTAGTTCTTGCAATTCATTCTTAACTATCTCCTTGTCAATATCACAAGAAGAGACAAAAGTATCTCCCAGAGATTTAGTATTTTCGTATTCACCTGATTTCTTCCACACTTCGTTTCTAAAAACTTGTAGTTCCTTAAGCTGTTTTTCGATGTGCTTCTTTTCAAAGGACTGTAAACGAAGAGAGTCAATTTTATCTTCTGCCTGCCTAAGCCAAGGAAGGAACGACTCAAGTGCACTGTAATACTTGCGACAATGTTCCTGACAAGTTTTCAAACGTGTCTGTCTATCAACTGCCTCTTTACGCAGTTTATCCCATGATTGCTGAATTTTGTCAAGGTCTCTTTGAACTGATCTAGAATCATTTTTAGTTGACCTAGAGACCATTTCTCTTCCTTTGTTAAGCAACATAATAACTTCATGTTCTCTGGCAAGAACATCTCTATAAATTGGTTCATGATGCGCAAGTTGCTGTTCAAGGACGTCTCTATTGGCAGATATAAGCAAGCGTTCGCTCAGAGATCCTAATTCGTCGGACAACCAGCCAAGTGTTTTAGCGCATGAAGCCTCAAACTGACGACCATCTCGCAACGAACCTTCAATTTCAGCTTTCTTCAGATCTAGCTTCTTTTGTAGTGCATTATACTGTCGACCAACTGATGCAAGTTTGCTTTGAATGTCAGCTCTTGAAGTTGGATCACTTAAAACTTCGCATAGTTGTGCTCCATTGGCTTCAAGATCGGCTAATAGTGGTCGTTGACCCTCAAGTTGCCTCTCAAGATTTTCGACCTTTCTAAGCTGATCTTCTGGATCCTTCTCAAATGACACCTCATCTAGGTTCTCAGAGATACCCTGCAATGCATCCCTCAGTCTTATCAATTGGGCATCAAATTCTCTGCTTGTATCCGCAGCTGCACCAAGGGAATCGGCACGCTCTTCTAGTTTACCTAAAATATCAGCCCATTGTTGCTGAATTGTAGCCAGTTTGTTGTTGATCTTCTGATGATCGGGGGATCTTGGTTCTATATATGATAGTACATCGTCGCCTACGTCAATAAGATGCTGTAACTGTGGTTGTTGTGTGCGGAATTCTTCACGTAAAACTTGTACTTGTTGTACCTGCGACTGAACCATTCTCGAGTCGCTCGATATTGGTCCAAGGACAGTTAGCATACGTTCTTTGGCTCCTAGCCATGAAGCAAGAGAATCATGAGTGTCATGGAATTCTTTCATATCTTCCATAAATTTAATGCGATTCTTTAAGTGATCGTTAAGGCTCTTCCAGTGGGAGAGAACTTCTTCGAGTTCATCCCTCAGATTATCGGCACCAATAGCACCAGTTTTGCGCTTCAAGAGATCATTTACCTGGCTATTAGTGGTGTCTAAGAGGGATTGTTTTTCGTACATTTCTTCCAATATGTGCTTAATTTGCTTATTAAGTTTATCCGCTTCGTCTTTGGTGTTAGGTACAATGTCTTTTGGTAGATGTCGTTGAGTCTTGTCCAGAAAAGCGGCAAGCGTCTTCAAATTGTCTAATTGTTTCTTAAGTTCTTCACGTAATAAATCAATTTCAGACTGTCGGTCATTGATCTTTACTCCCAAAAGTGAGTATCTGTTATTAATTTCAGATAACTGTTGTTGAATGGGAGATAATTCTTCTAAATGGAAACCATCTTGACTAGATCTTCGCGATGAGAAACCACTTGATCCACCGGGTGAAAGTGGGCTTAAGCCTTTGGTTGGAGATGGCGAACGTCCGTCTTGGGAAGATCTTCGACCAGATAATCGCTTTGTTGGACTATAACCTTTACGCTTAGATGGAGAGTCAGACCTATTTCCCCCAATCAAGCCGTCATACACGGCACCAATATCATTAATTTTATCAATGGTCGGAGAATATCCTTTATATTCTGACGTAATAGGCTTGAGTTCATCATTTTGTTTTTTCAATGTTTCAATATGAATTGCAACGTGGTCAAGACGTGCAACTTTAGTTTCCATTCTAGTCAGCCAGTCTAGAACTTGTTCTTTTAAAGTTTCATAAGCGCTATGTTGTTCGGCACGAAGTTTTGAGAGCTTCATCTTTTCTTCCATAAGATTTTCTAAATCTCTCCATTGGCTTTCCATATTCTTTACACGATCTCTAACATTTGTAGTATCAGCGACTTCTCGTTTATTTAACAAGTCTTTGCCAATACTAACAACTTCTTCAAATAAAGCTCTATTGTCATCGCGGTTTCTAGCAATTTCTTTCATTTGCAAGGCGTACTGCTCAACTGGGGCTTTGGCTAGATCACGTGATTCGATAATTTCCATTATTTCACTGTACCACTTTTCAAATTTAGCAGCTTGATTATTAAATGCAACAAGATCTCTATTAACTTCACCGAGAAAAACTCCTCGGGTTTGGATTCGGTCAAAAAGTTTGTCGAACCGAGTTTTCACATCGTTCAATTTTCCTTCGATCTGTTTCGCAACACGAACATTGCTAGTGGATACTATCAGCTCATTTGCTGAAAGATATACTGAGTCAATAGAGGAAATGTGGGTATCAACGTCTGATTGGAATACTTTATGCTCCCTGAGTTGTTCGTCTAATCTTTCTTGAATAAGGGATGCAGGTCTTTGCATATTCTTAAATTGATTCTCAGCTTGGTTTAACCAGTCGATAATGCCATCCAAAGCATCTTGTACTCCTTGGGATTGCACAAGAGCAGTGTCAAGCTCCTGACACCTATTAGCTATGGCACTGCTTAATTGGTGGTATTTGCTTTCAAGACCATTCACTGGCTCTTCCAAACGATTGATTTCGGAAGGTGAGATTTGCCCTTCAAGAGATCTTATAAGATCGGCGGAAGCCTAAAGAAAATAAAAAATAATTTAGCTATATGAATGGAGATTTGTACTTTATATTTAAACGAATAACGTTGCAAATACACCTACCTGTCTAGCATTATCAATAAGTTTACCATTGGCCACAAATTCATTGTTAAGAGCTTTAGCTTTATATAACTGATCTTCAACCGTTTTGGGATCTCCTCCGATAGGCTCGTTGAGGAGTTTATTCGCTCTAGGTTCAGCGTCTCTTAACCATGATCTGGCCTTATCTAGGGCATCAGAATAATCGCGCTGGCGTCCACCAACCCCAGAAAGCCTGTCAGAAAGATTATTGGCGCGGTGTAGTAAGTCCTTGTACTGTTGGGTCACCAGAGAAACTTCGCTACGAACTGGAGAGTCCTGGGAAGATAATGGCTCAATATGCGGTAGGCGAGATGGAAGCGATGTTCTGAACTCATTGAGGATGTTAAGATATTCCTGAAAGCATACCATTGTCAATAAAACGTATTTCATACAAAGTATAGCAGAAATAAGTTAGCATATATTGAAACAAAACATTACAGCAACTAAAAACAGAATTCAATTAAATATTTCGACAGATAATATAGATTGCATTTTATCCAAAATATACAGGATGGCCCAACGAAAACTGCCAATCAAGATTTACGGCTTTATAGATTTTTTTTCGCTCGAATTCGTATAAATGTTTTCAGGTCTTCTATTGTTTTCGCCGCTGTAACTGCAATCCCCCAAGCGAGAACAATACGTTATCACATGTAACACCGCAAGTGCGTCAAAATACCGATAATGTTGCATGACAGCGAACTGTCTAACAATTGCACGAGTTCATTTTCATAAAAAGCCCGGATTGGGGGGCTCTTTGTTCAAATTATAAAAATAAACGAATATAGTTTTATAGGACAATACGTTGTCATCTGGTTATTTTGTTCCACGGGTGGTATTCGCTGGAATATTTCCCGAATAAGTGATCTGATCATCTGAAATCTATTTGACAAGGACCTGAAAATTCGTTAATATTGTTTGTAGAAAATTAATGAAAACAGACGTCCTGGCATATCTAGATATATTCCCGTAAATTAATGTAAGTTACATAGCGTCTTTTATTTCAGTGAGAGTAACGTGACACCTGCGGTTGAATTATCGATGTGGTCTATCACTACCGATAATTTAAAAAAATACTAATGTAATTCATCGATTACACTCCTCCTATGAGAATTTTTATACATGAGGCAAATATTCTGTAAAATGACGTTGCAATTGTTAAATTTGAGCTGCGGCTTGCCGAAAAAAGGAACTTCAAACATTCCACTGAACCGCTGACAAACATGCCCACAAAAAGATTTTATGCAAAATATAGCAGTTTGCAATTTTACTATCGTCTTCAGTAAAATGATCGGATATATTCTCTAGCTTTTTGTTTGATCGAATTCTGAAAATAGTATTATACTCTATTGAGCAAAGAGTGGAAATGATTTCATTGTATTTAAAAAATAATAACTATGAAAGAGCAACAAGTTTGTTTAATGGCAGACAGGCTGATAAACGCGTATTTCATAAGTATATCTCAGAATTAGTAGCAAAATTTCGGGAAACTGGTCACTGACAAATAAAAGAGAAATAATCAAAAACCAGTTAGAAATAAATCAGCTGTTCTGGGTCACGTTGCTACGGATCTTACATGTCTGATGTAACGGGAGTTAGGCGAACCACTATACAGAGGATGCGCAAAGATTTTAATTGGCGTTCGGTATTAAATGCAATTATTTCACGAATTGTTTACAATTTTGTGAAGTAATGTGCAAACAAATAATAAATATTCAGAATTATTTTTGTTTCTTAGGTCAATTAGGACAATCAAATTAGGACAATCAAATTAGGAGGGCACTTGAAAAAAAGTGGTGGAAACTTACTTATCGTTTTAATCGGTTCATTTGACGTTAGATGATAGATGTATCCTAGGTTTGCACGGTCCCTCGACCATCGCTCGAGTCAGGAAGATAAAAAACACCGAAAATTTCGGACTTTTCAGTTTTTTGCCTATAGCTCCAAAACGGTGCGTTCTAGCGAATATTTCTTTCTTACAAATATCAGAGAGCATTAAATTCTGCGTCCCACTTATTCAATTCAGTCCGGTAGCATGGTTGAAATCGGCTGTCGAAAAACGGTGATTTTTACCAACTTTGCTGAAAAACGCATTATAGATTTTCGATCGTCCGTCACACGGAACGATCAGTCTAAATGAAAAAATGCATAATCAATAATAATAATTGTGAAATTTTATAAATAATTTCCTGTGCTTGAGTATGGAGGGTTTTTCCTCTAATGCCAATTTTTTTCAGAGCTATGTAAAAATACAAAACACACATAATGCACATTGCACACTTTGCAACTGAACCAATTTGCCGAGCCGGCCTAACTAAACCGGACGACGCCGCTGGAGACGTGATGTTTAGGCCAGTGTATCTAGGCCTTTGGTATAGGCCAATCAAGAACAAATTAACATAAAGCTGCGACCACCAAGAAAAGGTAGTACTAGTCGTCCTTTTTAACATACTAAAAGTCCCCATTGCTCCCGTTGACCAAAAGGCCTCAAAATCAGTCCCCCATCTTGAAAAATGGTACTTTTTTTTATAAATTCCGTAATAACTTAAAAACTACTATATATATATCATATGCGTTTTTCAGCAAAGTTGGTAAAAATCACCGGTTTTCGGCCACCGATTTCAGCCATGCTACCGGACTGAATTAAATGAGTGGGATACACATTCGTCGCAGAATTTAATGCTCTCTAATATTGTAAGAATAGAATATTCACTAGAACACACCGTTTTGGAGCTATAGTTGAAAAGCTGAAAAAAGTCCGAAATATTGGCGTTGTTTTGGACTTCCTGACTCGAGCGGCGGTCGAGGGACCGTGTAAACCTAGGATACATCTATTTGACGTCAAATGAACCAATTAAAACAATAATTAGCTTTCCAACACTTTTTTTTCCAAGTGACCCCCTTATTAGACCCTAATTTGATTGGCCTAAATCGGCATAACTGTCGTTACTGGTCCAATACAAATCTACTATGAGTACTATGAAATAGACTCAACATTCTCATAATGTAAATATCTGAGGGGGTATTTTTGGTGATCGCATAATTGGACCATTTTTCTTACCAGAAAATTTAGGAGAGATATGTATCTAGATTAGTTCGAGTATACCGTTAACACAGCATCGACAGAAAGTAAGAACAACGACCAACGTTACCGTGGAAAAAAGTGATATTTTAGCAAGACTTTTTAAAGTGATGTGTTAAACGTGCAGCTTGCCATTTGGAAAAATTACCTTCGCTTGGGGGGTTGCAATTACAGCGACAAAAATGAGAGAAAAAGATGTCTCACTGGAAACGAAAACTTTCCGGTACAAGCCCTTTTTCAAATTTTTTACCTAAAGACCGTAAATATTTCAAATACTTTAAATTATAAATTTAAAAAAATACAATTTTAATCTACCTTTCCTTCGTCTACAAATTTCTGAGCACATATAGTGATAAATTTCAGGTCAGCTTGGTGAAGAATAACATCTTTAACGAACTCCTTGGTACTGTCGACACTCGAGTCCAACCTCTGCAAGTCACTTAATGCCCTTTCTTTGTCTTCGAGAACTCTACGAGCTTTGCTTAACCATGTCGAAAACTCATTCAATTCTTTCTTCAACTTAGCAAGTTCATCTCTAGAAGCCAGTTGGCGCCTCAACAACTTATCGGTTTTATCTACTGCTTTATCATAGCGAATCTTCAAGTTGCGGCCGCTTTTTTCAAGCGTGGATACTTCACTTTTGGATAAAATATCTCCTGCAGTCAATACAAGTTGTCGGACTTGATCACCACAATGAGATACTTGCCCAGAATGCTGCAATAGGTCGTCTTTTATCTGCTTCATTGTATTTATTTGGTTTCTGAGTTCCTCCTCTATTTCGTGTATGACATCTTGTGAGGCGATTTTGTCTTCGACTTCTCCAATCCAATGCAAGAGTTTGGATAGTGCTTCATCGCAGAGTTTGTATTTTTCTTCAACGGCTTGCTGTAAATGTTGTTCAAATAATTAGTATAAATAAACATAAGATTCCAATCTTTGATCGGTTAGTGGAGTTGTAGATTTATTAGATGTTTCTTGTTATTATCCGAAACATTTAGGTACTTACTGGCTAAATGACGAACATTGTTTTAGATATACAATAAAATATAATTCGAATTGCGGAGAGCAAATCTTAAGGGATTATATTTTAAAAATAACTTTTTCTTATCAAATTTTCAAAGCCTATTTATATTCTTGAGTAAATAATAATAATAATAATCGTTAGCTTC
Organism: Pissodes strobi; assembly: GCA_016904865.1. Classification (NCBI taxonomy): domain Eukaryota; kingdom Metazoa; phylum Arthropoda; class Insecta; order Coleoptera; family Curculionidae; genus Pissodes; species Pissodes strobi. The sequence continues at coordinate 94,033 of MU185594.1, read as the reverse complement.
ATAAACAATATTTTGCTCCACACCAATTTACTGGATTCACGTAACAAAACCCACACAAACCAATCAAAAATCAGAATTTCCCGTGCATTAGCATTACAAAGCTTAACATAACAATACAAAAGCTGGAAGATATGACACAGACCAGACTTAATGCTAAGGTTATCTAACTAGACTAAGTTTCATGTATTAACATACACATTTAAATAATAAAACGACATATTTAGCTTAAGGCTAAATACCCTAGACCTATCTCATGCATTCCGAAGCAAGCACACATAGATATGATCTTTCATTGTTAGTGAACACAATAAAAAAGAAAAACAATGTTGTTGTTACCTATGTGAATGACATAAAAGAAAACCTGTGAACAGAACTTGTTTAAAAATTAAATTAAAATTACGAATAAATAATATATAATACACATAAAAATAATAAAACAATTTTAGTAATATACAACTGGAATAATTATTATTAATCTGTTAAAATTGTGTTTAATTAATAAATTAATAGTGCTAACTACGTTATTTAATGTTAACTTGTTACGTTTGCCATTTTTAGTTTAAGACTGATCACAAGAGAATTTTTATTCGTATTTGTTACTTAAAGTTATGACGTGTCATAATTAATAATTGTCTACTTTATAAAACAATAAATTAATCTAAAATACTATTAAATATTACTTGTTATCGAGCTATGATGATGGAGCGTTCAAATGTAGCTATTTTCAGATTCTAAAACAATTGACCTAGTAAGTCCATAGCTCTAAATTAACATGTCCGTGATTAATGCAGTAATCAAAGATCCTGTGGAATAATCACATATATTTAAGATTAAGAATTATTTGCTAAACAAATTTATTTGCATTTCGTGATGTTCTTTAGTCACCGAAATTGATATTTTTAATTAAGTGAATTAAGTAATATGACTATTTGTTTATAATTTTATTTAAAAATACCATACATATGGATGACAGATGCTTCATTTTAATTTCTTAGCATTTTTTATTTCTCGTTTTAAACATTAGTAAAACGATTATAGAACTACAGAAACGAGCGAATCGGTGTAATTTAAGACAAATAATAAAACTCCAATCCATGGAGGAACATCAGTAAAGACTTAATTCAATTCTTATATTTAAAAAATATACTTTAGGGTTTTTATGTCTTAGAATCTGAAATATGAAGCGCATAGACGTATTAAAGCCAATCCACGTTACATGAGGTGCAATGCGGCTGTCAAAATGCCTTTTTGAATGCACAATGTTGAATACAGGCAGGTACATCGCAACATAAAAATGATAAGCTCTTGGGGGCCTTCAAGCTGTAAAAAATCAGTATGTGTCAGTGTATTAAAGCATAAAATTTTTATTTTGTCAATCAATATTTATATAGAGTGTCTACTAATCAGCATTATAGATTAATTAATACTATTCATCATTACAGAGTAGCTATATACTAATTTGATTTTTACTTTACAATGTTACTAAATTTGTATGGCAGTTGAAAACACTCATGTATTATAGGTCACATATTAAATCTGTCTAAAAAATGTGCCTGTATAGAAATTGGTATACTCAGGTATTGAAGCTGGACTATTTTTCATATATTATTGAATGGTCAATCAAACATTTGCAGTACTAATCAAAGTAACCATTTCATCTTGGCTTTGGCAAAGACTTATGAATCAAGTCAGTTGCTGAGAAGAGATTAAAGGAAAATAACTAGAAAACCAATAAAACATTTACTTTGATGAAAAAGTGAGAGATGAAATAAATATATAAATACTCTTCAAGATAGTTTCTTACTAGTGCGTCTTGGCCAAGAGAGGTATACGTATGACCATGTCCAAATTGGCATACAGCGTTGTTTGCGTGCAAAAAGCAAGCTTCTTCGACAAAAATTGAATTAATCTATTCAGTTCTAGATTAAAAAACATTAGTAGGCACTACTATACAACCGTTGATTATATGCAAACCAATATTAAATGTGAATGAATGACGTGATTGTTTTGATTTATTTTAACAAGAACATGCACAAAATAACTCCACGGAACATTTAATAAAGCCACGTAACTGTATTTTAGCATCCCATTAGAACAGTGTAAAGTACTCACCCGTTGTTCAGCTGGAAGGATCATGCCCTTTTCTAAAGCTTTAGTAAAATCGTATTCTTTCTTTTCTGTAGCGTCATGTATTCTACCTGCAAGTGGATCTACCACATTTGTTTCAATACCTTGAACTAAAGGCACTATGGTACCATTCGCAAGATCTTTAACAACTGTTGTGCTTGGATCCACCAAGTTCTTCTCTATTGCTTCTGTTAATGTCAGTTTCTTTCTATCTATTATGTTTATGGTGACAAATGGGTCGGAAAAACAACCAGTGGTAGGATTGTAAATTCCATATGTTATAGCTTCTATTAACGTGAAGCCAACGCTTGGTGTGATCAGGAGTCCGGAATTCAATGCAGATGATAAACTATATAGCTTAGAAGTAGCGCTATCTAGAACGTTGCCCTTTTCGGCTTCAATGAGACCCTTTCTGAAACCCTCGGGAAGTTTTATTAATTTCTTTTTATTCGAATCCTTAATTAGGACACTATCCGGATCAATAAACCCAAGGGCAATTGAATCTTTAAGGGTTAGCTCTTCACCAGACTCAGGAACAGTAAATTTACCCGTATTTATATTTAGATAACCGGCATCAATAGCTTGTCTGAAAGTAATTGGTTCTTTCAAATAAATAATCAAAGTCTGGTCATAAGTTACTATTAGCGATTTAACCTTACCTGCATGAACGTCGAAAATTACTGTTTTAGTTAATTCTAATTGCCCGTCTTTTAGAGCGTCGGTTATAGTCCTAAGTTTACCGGTCTGTAAATCTTTAATAAGAGCTAATTCAGGGTTTAACAATTCAAATTTAATGGCTTCCTCTAACGTACATTCGCGAAGCACCCTAGGAGATGCAGCAGAATCAGTCACTACTTGTTGAACAAATTGTTCTTCCAAAGGTTTCGTGAGAGTTATTAAGATACCTTTCTTAAAAGCTTCTTCTAGGTTGTAAGTTTTCTTAGATTTTGAGTCAAGAACACGACCTTTCTCTACGTCAATTTTACCTTCCTCTATTGCAAACGGTAGTGATTTTGAAGTGTTGTTAGTTAAATCTTTAAGAGCAGTTGTTTTGGGGTCAATAAATCTATTAGCAAGGGCTTGACTAAGATCGTAGAATTCGTTATTTACAGGATCTGCAAACTTACCTGAATCTGGCCGATATAAGCAATTTTGAATAGCTTCCTCTAAAGTTAGAGGAGTACGTGCGGTGACAATAAGCCCTTTATTTTTTGCTTCCAGTAAATTAACTGTTTTACCGTGAGGAAAAATATACATACTCAACTGCTCCTCAATTAGTTTAGTTTCAATAGCCATTGTCAATTGAACATATTTATTAAGCTTGCTGTTTTTAACTAATGATGTTACGGGATTAATCAACTCGTTTTCGATTGCTTCTTTCAAATTGTATTTTCTACCCGTAGTAGGATGGACAAATAATCCTTCTTCTGGAATGTACAGACCCATTTCCAATGCTTCAGCTAATCCGAAATTGGCTGTTTCTATATCAACAATAAGTCCTTTATTTAGGGCTTCCGATAGTTTTATCGAACTGTCACTAAATGGTCCCTTAAATGTTCCGTTTCGTTTATCAATAATACCTAAGCGGCACGTCTCACTAAGATTAAATAATCTACCTTGTTTTCTATCAAAGTAACATGGTAATAAGGGGTTAACGTTAAAGTTTCTGATGGCTTCATGTAACGATACTTTCCTGTCCGTTGAAGGATCTAGTATTTTTCCCGTATTTTCGTCGTACAAGCCTTGATGTATAGCTCTTTGAAGTGAAACTGCAGCCTTATTATCAACCAAAATTCCCAAATCAAATGCTTTTTGCAACGATACTTCAAAGTTCTCCCCTTTCGAGAAGTCTCGCACTTTACCCGTATTTCCATCAACGTAGTTATTATGTATAGCATCAACAAGAGGAAGCTTACGCCAAATTCCAACACGTGTGTCCTTTACGCTAACGGATTCAGCATCAATTAAACTTATTTCTATCGCTTCGATTAAAGTAAGATAATGACCTGTTTGTGGATCCAAAAATAGTTGAGACTCTTCATCATAAATACCTTTAGCAATTGCTTCACTAAGTGGAACGGGTGGACGGATTTCAACTAGAAGACCTCGCTCAAAAGCTTCATTAAAATCAACCGGTTCATTATAACTCATTAAAATACCCTCGTTAGTATCAATTATACCGTCGGTAACAGCTTGGTCAAATGTAACAATTTCTTCATCTATTGTTACGAGAGTACCGGACGTATCAACATATCCTCGGTTGATTGCACTTGAAGCTTTCAGTTTTTCCTTGTTTTTCGGGTTTATGAATTTACCTGTTGCAGGATCATAGAAGCCTTTGAATACTGCTTCCGGTAGTGTGATTTGTGTCTTATATGGGACAATAAGCCCTCGTTCCTGTGCCTCTACTAAATTAATTTCAGTGTTGGTGACTGGGTCATAAGCTTGCCCTTTAACTGGATCAATCAACTTCGCTTGAATAGCTTCATTTAGAGTAATAATGTCACCTGATTTCGGATCTTTGACCGTCAAAACATTGGGATTTACAATTCCACCTTCAATGGCTTGGCTAATTGTAATATTAGAATCGTTAAAAATTATTTGTCCAGAGTTTGAGTCGTAGACATTTTGAGCTAAAGTCTCTTGGAGTGACCAAGGCAACACAGTACTTAGAATATAACCTTTAAGGTACGCTTGATCCAGCGTAAGTGGTGGACTAGTAAGTAAACCTTTTTCTGCGTCAATAAGGTTGTGTTCAATAGCTTCATGTATTTCTATAATACGTCCACGTCTGTCGTCTTTAATTCTGGTTGTTACGGGATCTACCAGTTTGTATTCTATAGCTTTGGCAAGGGTAATTTCATCCCCAGTAATTGGATTTAGAATTAAACCTGTCTGAGGCGAATAGTAATTGGCTAAGATCACTTGCAGTAAATTGAACACGACTGGTTTAGTTCGTATGAGCTGCTGTTCTAATGCTTCGTTAAAAGGTACAAGCTGCCCAGATTTGGTGTCTTTTATCTTGCCTCCATCGGAGTCAATAATGTTCTTTCTGATTGCGTCTTCCAATATGATGTATGTGTCTTCTTTAGCGTCTTTTATTTCACTAATTTTATCATCAATAATTTGTCTGTCAATTGCATCTCTTATTGATAGTAGCTGCTTTGTTAAGGGATCTTTAATCTTGAATGAATTTGTATCGTACATACCTTTATGGACAACCGCTTGTAGAGAAATAGGTCGGGGTATGGCCAAAACAAGCCCAGTATGAAATGCTTCTGCGAATGAAATCATTTTCTGCGTTGCAGTGTTTACAATTAACCCTCGCTGTGGATCAACGATCTGCTTATCGACAGCTTCAAAATAAGGAACTAGTTGCATGTTCTTAGGATCTCGAATGGTGACAGATTTAGGATCAACAATATTTGCATTTAAGGCTTTTATAAGTGGAACATTGTCTGCTCCAGTCTTAACTTCAACTTTAATGGGATCAAATTTATCGGTTATCGCAATTTCTTGGAGAGTAATAGGTTTATACTTCTCTTTGGGTTTGTCATCAACATGAATGATCCATCGTAGTTTAACAGCTTCAAAGAATGGTACACGTTTCCCAGTTTTTGGATCTACCATATAACCGGTTTGGCGATCCACTAAGGGCCTTTCTAAAGCTTCATGTAGGGTGATATAGGCAGGGGGTCTTTTAGTAAGGTCCTTTACAAGAACAGTGTCAGGATCGATGACTCCAAGATCGTACACCAACTCCTCAAACGTAATGTGAGCTCCAGTTTGAGGATCCATGAAGATTTTTCTTCGTATGTCGTAGTAACCAAGCTCTGATAATTTCTGAGCAGTCATATGTTTAGAAATTGTAATAACGGCAGTTTTATGCACATCAACTAGAATTACTCGATGATTTGAAATCACTTGTATCTCATCGAGAGGACTCACTTTGTTTTGATCTAGCCCATCTTGTACAGTATAGGGTAGTTCTTTGTCTCCATAAATAATTCGACATATTTTTGGTTCAATAAGGTTTTGCGAAATAGCATCACCAATAGGCAATATCTGCACAACATCTGGGCTGGAAAGTGATTCTTCTTTTTTAATAATGTGTACTGTAGAGGTTCGTGGTTGAGGCACTTCTTCTATTTTCACTACTTCTACGTTAAGAGGCTTTTGCTCTATTTCCATTTTCTCTTGTTCAATCATTTCTGAACTAAACGATCTACGTTCCTGTTTAATAATTTCGAAGGTTTGCGACCTTTCCTTTTCTTCTCGCTCTTGTTTCTTTTTATCGGCATAATCCTTGACTGCATTAACAGCTGCAACACCAGCAGCGACTGGCGCGATTACAGGTAATGCAAGGCCACCTAAGACTGCTATTAGACCTTTCTTAGTTGCCTCTTTAAAGTCGATACTTCTGCCCGATGTTTCGTCTTTAATTTTGCCGGTTTTACTATCGATTAGTCCTTTTTCAACAGCTTGCTCAACAGTTACTGGTTTATGAGAAGCTACATCGTAAATAATTGAATTGGGATCAATAATTTCTTTCTCTAAAGCTTCCTGGAATGTCATCTCCTTATCATTCTTAAGATCCATGAACTTTTGAGTTTTTTCATCATAAATAGTTTCAAAGGCTTCAGAAATACTTAGCTCAGTAGTTTTAGAAGTAGTAACAGAGGTTTCTCTAGCTTCTTCGGATATTTGAGGGGCCGCTAAAATTTTGCCCTCTTGTAATGCTTGTTGAATGGAAATTGCCTCTCCAGATTTTGGATCAGTGTACGTTCCCGCATTCATATCGACTAGTCCCTTATTAAGTGCATCTGAGAATGACATATGAATATCCTTAATAACAGTTTTATTTTTAGTTTCCTTGATGTCTTGTACTATACCTTGTTTTCTAGCTTCATTAATCGAAATAATTTGTCCTGTTTCAATATTCTGTACCTCGTGCTTGTTTAACAGTGCATATCCAGATAAGATTTCTATAGTCTTTGTGGTCACCGTATGAATGGTGTTTACAGTTTCAGTTAACGTTGTGACCGGTACGCTTGTATCGTAACAAACAAAACTTGTAGGTTCTTTCACAACTAATAATCCTTTTTCTACTGCTTCGGTTAATGGGTACACTTCGCCAGATTTCGGGTCTTTAAACGTCCCAGTTTCGGTGTCAATTAGTTTTGATTCTAAGGCATCTTCTACCTTAATAGCTTCTGGAGCAGTTGGGAAAGGCAGAGACATAATAAAATTATCTTTAATTGCATCAGTAATCGAGATAGTTTCCTTGGTAACAGGATGTACAATTTCTTTTTTGCTTGCATCGATTAAACCACGTTTTATAGCAACAGGCAAAGTCATTCCTGCAGGTGGTAAATCCAATGGCCCAGTAAGCTGGATTTCATCGAAGATTTTATCTTTTACAGCGTCTTCTAAACTTTTTACACCACTTTTTGTTTCTACAACAGAGTTTTCGTCATCTACAATACCACTCTCCAAAGCTTCACTTAGGGTAACTTTTTCGCCAGTTTTTTCTACTAAAGTACTAAACGGATCTATAATATCACAGACAATTGCTTCACTAATACTTAAATAGGCTCCGGTTTCCGGATGAACAACTTTCTGGGTTACCGGATCAATAAGACCCTGCTTAATTATTTCTGGAATGGATAAACTACGGTTTAAAGGCACTAAAATTTCATTGAATCCGTCTGGATCCAAAATACCTCGGGAAATTGCTTCATTAATAGTTAGTTGATCGCCTCTTTGAGGATCGACAATTACTCCTTTTTCACCGTCAACCTTATTAAATTCCAATGCTTCTTGTAAAGTAAGTTTTTCACCTTCTTCGGTCATAAAATTCGATTGATCGGCTAATAAAGAGGCAGCATCAGATTCTATTAGTCCAGTTTTGACTGCGTCTTCTGGTTTAACAATTTTTCTTCTCAACTTTTGTAAGACTACTTTTTTGGCCTCGCGATCAGGACTGAGCGATTGAGCTCTACCAATTTTTACTTTATAAGTGGGCTCGATGGTAATTCTTGCGCGAGTCTTGTCAGCTTCAGATGGACCATTTTCGTCATCCAACCTAATAGTGGCTTTATCTAATACTTTCAATTTTGTGGTATCTCTATTTTGCTTCTCTAGTTCTTCTAATTGCTGAGGAGTAATGATACCTTGTTCGAGAGCTTCGTGGCTGGTGTAAGTCTTACCTGTTTTGGGATCAGTAATCTTTAATATCGTGTGCGTTAAAATAGTTGTAGTGTTCACTGAATGAGAAGTATTTGGTGTAGTTGAATCAACCGGATCTAAATCGGCTTGCATTTTTTCGTAAGTTGCCAGATCAATAAGACCATCCTGCAAGGCAACTTCTGCTGGTATTTTCTCCCCGGTTTTCGGATTGACTACATACAGAGTTCTTATAGTTTTAACTACCGAGGCAACTGCTGCTATTGGCGCACCAACCACGGTAATAATGCCAAATTTAGTTGCGTCTTTAAGAGACATTTTCTGACCAACTCTGTCGGTATATTGTGCTTTTTCTGGATCAACAATATTTCTACGAATAGCTTCTTTAATGTCAATAGGCTTACCATTAAATGGATCGGTAACTTTTACAGAGTCAGATGGAACTTTGTTTTCTAGTACTGCAGTAATGAGGTTGACGGCTTCATTCTTTTCTGGATACACTACGACATTCGTTGATGGATCGTAGATAACCCCAGGTTGTACTTGAACCGGTTCAGCAGCACCAGTTTCGGATATTTGAACTTCTGTATAAACAGGTGGATTCTTATCCAGTACTGTTGATACTTCCACTATGGGCGGTTTGCCTTCAGATTTAGTAACTTGCAATAATCTTTGCGCTGATTGCTCAGTCTGCATCGGGTCTTCGAGTGAAATATAACCACGATTAATAGCTTCTTCTATTGTAAGTTTTTCATTGCCAATTATATAATGACCAGTATTATCAAGTATTTTCTTACTTAACGCTTTAGTAATACTCAGTTTTCTTTTGCTTGTTGGTTCAAGTACCGTGGCCGAGTTAGAACTAATTAGTTTCAAACTGACGCATTCCTGAAAACTTACCAAACGATCGGTACCTGGTATAATGAATAAACCTGTCACTGGATCAAACAGTTTTTGGCTAATTGCATCAGATAATGACCAGCCATCACTAGGCAACTCGTAAACTTGCTTTTCAGACGACTTTTTCTCTGAATAAATGAATTCATTAGTGGAGGTTTTTTGGTCAGTTTTAACCTGTTCTCGTTGAATTGGTGTTTCTTTTTTACTTACAATCGTGATCACAGTTGACGTCGGAGTTTTGGGAGTGATGACTTTGTCTGAGCTTTCAACATCAGGCGCTAATCTTCCTTGGCTAATGGCCTGAACAATTGGAATAACTTCATTTGTAACTGGGTCCGTAAACGTTTGATACTCGTTGTTAATTAAACCTAATCTTAAAGCTTCTGTATATGTAATAATTTCTTGTTTAACATCTTTACTAGTTATAGTAACATATCGTTGAACTAGAGTGCGAGTAATTTTTGTAGATACATTAAGATTTAGCAAGCTGTTTAACATAGCAGCCCCTTCAGGAGTAATAAGATGCTGCGCGATAGCCTCGTTAAGATAAACTATTTTATTGCTTTTAATATCTAATAAATTTCCGGTTTTGGGATCGATGTATCCCTTAAAAACTGCCTCTAAAACGTTCAGTTCTTTTTGGTTTTCAAAAATACCTACACCGCGAGCTAGCATTTCATAAACCTCGGGTTTCACTTCGCCAGATTGAACACCCTCAGCAAATGTTATTAACTTGCCACTTTTCTTATTGACTAATAAACTACCATAATGTTTTTTACTAATAAAACCTTTTGCACTAGCTGCATTAAAACTAATGTGATCGGATTTGTCGGGAGGTTGAAAACCGTCTACATCGAAAATTGATTTTCTAACAACAGATATTATATAACCTCTACTTACGGCTTCTTGGATGGATAGCGTTTCACCGGTAACTGAATTTCTAAATGTACTGTTGGGTAAAATTATGCCCTCTCTAAGAGCATCATTAAGGGTAATAAGATCGTTTATACGAAAGTCTAAAATGCATTTAATTTGATCAACATCGAGAACACCGCGATTCGCTGCATCTAAAAGGGTAAGTCTTGAATGGTGTAAAGGAGAAAGTATTTTACCTTCTTGATCCATAAGATTGTCGTCGACAATTTCTTTTAGAGTTTTAGGTTTGACAATGAGCTGCCGCCGTTTAGCTTCAAGCAGAGATATTTTTTCATGACCTAAAACGTATTTGCCTAACTTAGGATTAATAAATCCTTTATCTAAAGCTTGAAAAACAGTTATTTTAGTATCGAGTTTAGGGTCAACGATTTCCCTTAAATCGCCTTCCACAATGTTACATTTTGTAGCTGCATCAATTTGGTATTTATTGCCTGTGTTCCTATCGATAATCCAACCCGTAACGTCATCAATAAGCCCTTGGGTAATGACATCTGTTAAAGCTAAAGCCCCGGTTTGCAATTTAACTTCCGTATGCTGCAGAAGGTAACCTCTTTTATACGCCTCTTTAATGTCAATAGTCTCACCAGACTCTAGCCTATATGTTCCAGAAGTTACATCGACTTTTCCATCATCAATAGCTTGATTAATAGTCATGGACTGTGTTACCTTTAACCGTTTCTCCGAGGGGTCAATAAATCCGTGTTCGGCTTCGAAGATATCTCTTTGAATTGCCTCCAGCAGTGTCAATTCAAGGCCGTCTTCCTTTATTCCGCAGGGGCTCTGAAGTTTGTCTGCTATTTTAGGCTCTATGAGGCCTTTTCTTTTTGCTTCATCGATGGTAACTTGAGTACCATCTGGCGAAACGATTATTGTGCCGGTTCTTACATCTAATATCCTCTCTAATATCGCATCTCGAACTGTCATGTGCTCCCCAGTGTAGGGGTTTATAATACCGGCAATATCGGTAATACTTTCGGTACCAATGCCTTCATGTACCTTGTGTACTCGTTTAAAGGACTTAATTTCAGTAAATTGCATCGAGGTATCATAGTTCTGGGGTACCTCCTGGATAATCTGTGTTAGGGTAGTATGCTTATCAGGTGGACGACCATTAGCAATTTTGTCAGTTTCATCTGTGTACCGATTTTGTTGGTTATCAGATATTTTGATGGTAGTTCCATTTTCTGTATTTTTAGATTGTGTGGTCTGGATTGTCCTAAATTAAAAAAAAAATCATATATATAATTATTATTATTACTTGAACAAGTGGTAGTTCTAGATGCATATTTCAAATGAACTCAGATACTTTTAAAAAAGCGTGGGACCGTTCTAGCTCCAGACAGAAATTTAACAATCTAACATCAAATTGTAAATCTAGGGAAGTAATATTTTAAGCTTTTTCTTTTTTTTTTTCTAAAACGATAATAATAATTATCTCCTGATTATGATAATATGCTTGGCGCAACGCGCGTCGAGTGTGAAAATTGCGTTTCGGTATTGCGGATAAAACTGTGTTATAGTTAGTTCATCTTGCCGAAGGTTTCAAACCCCAATTTAGAAAACAATAATTCATAAAACATTGTATGTTACTTACTGTTTATTGTAGTGGGTGGTTGTCGTGTAGGTTGATGTGTGTTCACTGGCACTGCTCATGTGGAATTCACTTCTAAATGTTCGGAATGACTGAGGTTGCATTTTTTCGACCAATCGCTGCAATATCAAAATCAGTAATTAAAATAACTGAATTTGTATAAATAGTAAACGCAATTAATAACGGTATAGTTCTAATTATTCCAAAATATAAAATTGGCAAAAATTATACACGAGATTATTGCGATGAATAGCAAACTCAATAAAAAAAAATTATAGGCCTGCCATAAAATTGGAGATATGGTTTACTGAATATTTGAAACGTGACGTTGTGGTTTCCTGAAAAAATAGTGTAAATCTAGATACGATTGGTCTAAATTAAATATAGTTGTTATGAATAACCGCAAAATTGAAGATATGATTTATTGAATGTTTCAAACGTGATGTTAAGGTTTTCTCGAGGGTTTCCTTTAAAAAAAAGATAGATGTAGTAAATGAAATAGGAATTTTATCTGATAATACAGTATCACTATTTTAGCGTTTTTTTTTTTTAAATAATAAATCTAAAATATATTTTTCTATACATTATCTCATTATGGATGTAGGTGTTGTGGGACTTATTTTCAAAGTATGCAGGTAACAATATTAACAGTATCCACAAATTTAGGTGAACTTAACAATTAAGTGAACTGTAATATATCCGCATTAAACGATTTTCACCACCGTTCCTTTTTCGCCTGATAGAAATAGGCGATTTAGAAAATCAATGTAAAATTTAATTAACCTAGATATCATGGCCCATAAAATACTCTTTATAAGCGACAGGAATTAATATTGATATGAAATACCGAACAAAATCGACAATGTAGGGTAAAATCTACCACTACATTTTAATAAAATACAATAGTTTTATAAACTAAATTACTATCATCTAATTAAAACCATAAATTCCTGAAGTCTGTGGAATGTGGACGATATTCTTAGTGCGAAAAAATATAATAAAGCTTACTTATCACAAAAATCCAAATGTGTTAATTAATAATTAAGTAGGTATATAATTATTCCGGAAACTAGAACCAATATAAAAAAAATGTATCTGTAGTATTTTGTTATTATATATTGTATACTAAATAACAAACTTGATAACATTTAGATACACCAATTTCATTGTGTAAATAACTGATCGAAACATAATAAGGGCTAGTTTCCTTTACTCTGCGTCGTAATGCTGCTATAACCGCCTACATATTTTACCACGATTATATTTGGAAAGCAGCAGGCATGACAGCCCCCTATTAGGAGGTGTTTTGTCAATAAAATACTATCAGGAAAATTTTAATAAAAGCAATTTGATATTTTTTTTTATCTTCAATTACTTGGATTTTTTCAGGTTAGGCTTATCCCAGGGCTTATATAATTTAGCTGAAAATTAATAACTAGTATGTGGGAATTATATTTGCCAGTTCTTTTTGAAGTTTTAAATGCGATCTAAAATAGGAATGGGAAAAAGTATCTCACATTTAGATTGACCAGACTTATTCTGACACGTGGTGGAGATGTCTCGATCTGCAATTCGCGACGCCACGCCTTGATTTGCGTGCAGGATATGTAGCTCACTTTAGGGATCTATTTATGTCAGGTGAGAAGAGATGCTACAGAACACTTCGGTTAAACAATAACAATGTATATTAATCAAGGCTTAATAAATTTACACTCTCCCCGATTATCAAGGTACGCAGGGACAATACAAAACACTTCGGTTAAAAACAATTATAATATATATTGGTCAAGGCTTAATAATTTTACACTGTACTCGATTACTAAGGTAGGCATGTCTTTTCGGTTGAGGTGTACTTTGAATTATTTATAAGTTTTGGTCATTGTTTTAAGAGTTGTGTTGTGTTTGATTTATGATTAGCTTTGGCCTAATTTCACGCAGAGTTTACATTGCACTTTAATTATTTGACAGATGCTACTCTCAAATTACCTTTCATGAAACTTTGACAAATTTATCGTAGATTCGATTTTACTACTTTAGGTTGGTAATTAGGTTACAGATTAGAACCCCCCGAACACTACGCACATGTGTGCTGTAGCGAACTTGTTGAACAGGATTGGGTGAGAAACAAAGTGTCGACCTATAAAATTTATGTTTTAAAAACTTCAAAATCCATAAAAAAGACAAAAAGATATTGCAGAGGGAAGCTCTTTTAAGTAATTGCAAATATTGCCAAAAATCTGTTGTCAGTAATGTTGCAAAGTATGTAAACTTTAAGAGTGTGTTTCATACGTCCTGTTGTCCTTCGTGTAGAGGGCCGGGTAGTAGTGGAAAGAAATAATTTAGTTAAATGTTGTCGCAATGAGGTTGAGGTTATGAAAACAGGCGCGGGCACCTGTGAGCTATTAGAAGCCAAAAATAAAATACTCAGAGGTAAGGAAGCGGTTATCTTGGAGCTAAAAGTCAAAGAGGCTCTCCTGTATAAAAACATGCAGTTGCTTGAAGAAAAATTTGATATGTTTGTCAGAAATAACTTAAAATCATGAAACTTGGAAAGTCAATTTGGCTACAGTGGAGACTGTGCAGTTTCTGTAACGTAACGTATGTGAACATGACACAACATAGCACTAACCCAAATATGAACATTAGTAATTTAATAAAATGTAACATCGCAATTATTGTAAATGATGACTCTTATTATTCTTCTCTCGAGTTTTCAGTAATAGGCCACTTTTCTTGGTCAGCCATGGACTGCGAAGAAAACTCGTGTATGTAATTACGTGTTATATAGACTAGTGCTAGATGCTGATGGGCAGAGCTGGAGGGTTGTTCTGATGTTATTATATTTATGAAGCTGTTCTATGCAAGCCTGGATGCCTGTGTAGATCAATCGATGCCCAAAAGCAGCCATGGGAATCATTAAGAACACCAAGACGGTATCCAATCTTCTTTAGTCCTGATCTTATTTTGAAAGTTAAACAAAGGAATCATCTTCATATGCAAATAAATACAGGTAATAAAAATATCTCAATTATGAGAAGTGATGTCAAGAAGCTTAGTAGGGAAGCACTTAAATCTAAATATTGAGAACAATGTGCCACTGACTTTAAAAGTTTTTGGTCTTTTATAAGATCTTGTAATGGGACTAGTGACATTCCATCAGAGGTCCATATGGGGGGTGAAAACATAAGTGATAGTCAGGCTGTTCCTAATGCCTTAGCTGAATACTTTGGCTCTGTTTTTCAAAAATCAAATCATATGAATTCATTAGACTGTCAAGAAGCTATTTTTTAGAAGTAACGCTAGAACAGGTTCTACAGTATTAAAATAATAGTCGAAAAAGGCTGTAGGACAGTGTATCACCCTATATTTATAAAGGATGTACAAAGGCTCTTTATGTACCTCTAGAAATAGAGAGAATTTTAAGACTTAAAAACCAATGAATCCGAGGTATTTTCGGTATGAAAACTCAGGATAGCTGTAGCCATTTTTTTATTGGTAGATATTATGGCTATAATGGGTATGTATATTTTGGAGTCTGCTTTTCTTTAAAGACAGCTTCTCCCCAAAAGAGCATGGCTTTTTACCAGGAATGTTATCTGTCTTAAACGTGTATGTTTATTTAAACTCAGCAGCAGAAGCTATTAACCATACCAAAACCTTTAACAAACTAGAAAGGCTGCCCAACCTTTTCAACAGTTGGGCAAAATTGAGGATTGAAAATCACATGTGGGCTGACCACTGACAGTTAATTTTTTTTTTTACTATTGCAGCCAATTCCTTGACCTCGTGCAACGCGTATCACAACACACACACTTTGAAATTGAAACTTGCTCACGCGAGCCATTTATATTTCGTTCGCGGGCCACATAGTGGCCCCCGGGCCATTGCATCAATTCGAAATTGAAGCAAAATTTACATTAGCTTTAGAGCATGTATGTATGTTTTCAAGTCATATTTCTCTAACAGGTTAAAGTGGGAAAAATCTATCTGAACCTTATTATCTATCTCAAGGGTAGCAAATTTGGTCCTCTTCTCTTTGCCATATTTATTAATGATTTGCCAAAATGTGTTAAATACTCAAAAAAAGTGTTTAAACATGCTTAGTACAAAAGATTATGTACCCCTCTGGAGGTACCACAGAGTTGAAATTACCCGAAACTCCTTCTTGACGACTCTGTATTGCATTATAAATTTCTTGCTTTTTGACCTCTTGAATTTGTTTATATCTTGTGGCGTTAAAGAACTATTTGGCCAAATGACCTCCGAAAATGTATTGCTTTGGTTGATCGTCGGACATAACTAGCTTAATCTTGGTAAAAGGCCTGCACTCGGGCCTACATTTAAGCTACTTATGGCATCAGTCAAATAAAAAAACATTAATTTAATGTCATTCTGGAAAATTTCCAATCAATATTTCGATAAATATCTATATTATATGTTTACAGGAATGAGGAATGTTTGACCAAAAATATCTGCCTGATGTTTGGGTATAAAAAAACGTTAAAACGGAGATACAATACAATCATAATAAGACAAACGCGCACACAACTGAATTCATATTACAATCAAAATACTTCTATGGATTTCACCACATAAAATTGTAGCATATTTAATTTTGTAGAGAAGCTATTACATAATACATTAAATTGCTTATCATAGAACCCACTAAAATAGCAAAAACCAGTTAATTGGCGTAGGATGATCATTTATAAGTTTATTTGATTTTGTGTGGGCATGGGCAAGTAGAATACACAACGATTCAGCTTTCCGATTTTTTTTTCATCGATCTTGTCACCTTGAACAATATTGTTTTGATACCAATATTTTTCCATATATAAACCAACTAAACATATTTGAACTCTGCATATTTATAGGTATTCAGTCAGTCGTGAGGAAAATAAATATAGAATTTTCTATATTGATATTAAGCCTCTAAAAACTATGAAGGATAAATAATTAAAGGCCTAAAATGCCACGTTGTCGCCAACCCAGCCAATGGTCATTAGAGAAAATATATGAATCAGCAGAAAATATAGATTTCAAATAAAACTATATTTTAATTATACGTTGTTTTTTATATTGACGAATATTTTATTTGCAGCATATTAATCAACAACTTATACTGCTGATACAATTAACTAATTAAACAAATTATAAACTATTAACGATAATTTGAGAAGGCAAAATTCAAGATAAAAAATATTTTGTCAAATACGCAGTGTTTCATCCAGTTCGTTATTCCCTCGAGTTATATTTGCTATACTATCTACATTAAAAAATAAAGTCCTGTTTGCCTGACACTCGCGTTCAATTGCTACACATTGCCTACACATAAAATGGAATTTCGCTAAGTTTTCAGTGAAACTTAAGGCTATTTTACATGTTCCCTCATAAGTTTATTGTTTTCTGGTTGACTACAATTTTCCTCTTTCATTCCAAAAGAAATAAAAAAAGAAAATTTGCCCCGTAAGAAATAGAGTGTTGTTTAATTCCATTATGATAAGGGGTCACTTTTGGTCGTTCGAGCGCCGAAAAAGACGCAAGAATAAAAAAAAACTGAGACCACAGTTAGATAGAGAATTTCCAAGAGAAAAAAACTCTAAATCGAAAATGTCTGAAAGTTTAGTTTTCAGGGAAAATGTAAAAACATCGATTTTTAGGTAAAAAAATTTGGGTTTTTACATATTTTTTTGAAGTTTTTTTTTCAAAAGTGTTTTTTTTTTGTTTTAGAAATGCCGATTACTTGACGAGAATCTACGTCAAAAACTGTATTAGTAGAAACTTTGAAAATGATGATTCCTTCTATACAGGGTGAGCTAGTGGAATTTAAAAATTTAAGCACTTAATAGTTAATTACTGGAAATCGAATGATCTGGAACAACCAAACATTTGTACATTAAGAGCATACTAAAAAATCGCATCGATGGATTGAAAATGTTAATTTGGTGAAGTTTAATTTTCAGTCTGAAAAATCTACTTTAAGCATACGTCCCAGCCAACGCAAGAATCGTGCTAAAATTGTAAACCTCGTCAGCTTGGCTAAAAAAAGTTGTGACCAGTAATTTCAAACAGAGTTTCGAACCATAGACCACATACAAATAAATATTGTATTTCATAATATTAATGTCACATTGTTGAAGTTTTCACTACTGTTGTGTATCCTAAAGCATACGCAGTTTTTTAATGTATTTTTACAACTAATAATACAACATTTGCGAGCTCCCATGTTTCAACAATATTACATATAGGTTGAAGTCCAAGTCTTTGCCACCGCGCTCTGACCCAGCAGCTGCACATAGCGAATAGTCAGTCCTTTTGATGAAGGCATCAGCTATGTTTTACCATAAAAGTTGCACTAGTTTGTTTTAATTTTTTTTGATTAATTAAAGAATGCCTCAATTATACAATTTATACATTATACGTTAACATACTGTTTCATAAAAATAACAGAATGTCGCTGTTTGCTCTATTGACCATCAGAGCCTAATGATTTTTTTTAGCCAGGTATTATTTTTTTATAAGACGTATCAAGTGCCCTAAAAAATTACGTTTTTCTAAAAGCCCATAAGTTAGTTTAGAAGATAAAACGTATCTGAATACCATAATTTTATACAAATGATAGATAAGGGGCTTTCAAAAATCGCAGTATTTAAAACAAAATATGTTGACAATGTTTTGGCATAGTGACGGCATAGTGGTCAATTTTATTTTTCGCCGTCGTGAAAACATATTCAATGGTCCAAAGGATGTGTCCCAAAAAGACCCATAGACTCGTTTCAACTTATGCCTATCATTTATCTTTAAAAACAAGAAAGATAAGCTCAAATAACTTCGTGCAATATCGGCACCGAGATCGGCACGTAATTTAATTTTTTTTTTATAATAATAATGTAAAAGTCTCAAAAAGACCATATTATGCAAAAATTACTATTAATTATGCCATGTTGATTACTGTTACTTTCAGTAATTAAATATATTCTTATCTGGCCTCCAATTTAAAGCTTAATTATTTTATTAAAACTGTGTTAATCTGTATCTGATGCTAAATTCATAAAAAAACATGATATGCTCATATGTAAATTGGCACAGTCATTATTCAAGTAAATAAACTTTTAGTTGTTATCTACAAATTACCTGCATGTATTTAAATATCGAAACTTAAACAAATATATACGTCACCTTTATTTATAAATTTAAATATCTAGACTTAACGTGTAAAACAAAACTTATTAATATTCTTGGCCCATTATGGATTATTATCTCTATAAAGCCTTTTAGAAATCCTTTAGAAATGTTAATAATGAATAATTTGTCTTAAAAAACGTAATTTAATATGAATTGTATTGCTAATTACCTTACATCGAAAAAATCTGCAGATTATATTATAATTAGCGTAAAAGCATTAATAGTATGGTAAAAATAATTAATAATAATACAAAATTAATGATTTTGATATAAAGACTACCCGGACACCATTACACCATTATTCGTTCACCTTGAAAACAATGACTCCCCGGATCCTACCCCCCGCCATTAATAGTACTATAGCAAATTAATTCCTAAAATCAATAATTATTTTACGAACATTTCTAACAATTAATTTCTTCATGCAAATTCTAAAACTTTTCAAAGCCACTTTAAAGAAAATTGCAATAGTAAAATGCTGGCTAAAATATTGAACATAGAATATTCCGAAGAACACACCATGTAAACCAGCAAAATATGTGTTATCAAACCCTAGTGACCACATTCAAAATTCTCACAATCTGCAATGACGTGGTCCTATCTATCTAGAATTGGCAGATTAGATAGATACCCACAAAATAAAGACCTGGCCATTTTCCAAAATAATTAATTTATATACGAAAATATGTCTAAAAATTTAGGCAGGTACAGTGGCGGATTTACAGTCTCGGCCGCCCTAGGCCCCAAACTATCAGCCGCCCCTTTCTCAGCAGCCATCATATAGACTACATAATGAAATTACTTTATTGCCGCCCCTAAATCTGGCCGCCCTAGGCCCGGGCCTACCGGGCCTTAGGGTAAATCCGCCACTGGGCAGGTAACCACGTGGATAATTATTACTATATATATATATAGATCAAGCATTTTATATTTTTTTTGCTGGCCTTTTCGCTAATATACCAATTTCATGGTTACTTAAATAATTTTGTAATATTTTCTATATATTTGATTCAACATCGACATCGAACTTGCACTTCTTCTACAATATGCTATTCCAAAAAATAAAAAAAAATTCAAAATAGTTTTTTTTGCAAGGAAGCCGAATTTTAATCCGAAAAATTGTGTTTAGCTTCAAACTGAAAGATATGACGTCACCTTGGATTTTTTAAATAGAAACCTCTGTACATTTTGATATCAGAGGATAGACATTATTACGCAGATTTCAAAAATATAGTGTTGTAAGTAGTATATAGTATGTCAGTCAAAGACTGTTAGTGAAATCTGCTCTCTGATATCAAAATATGCAGAGGTTTCCATTTTAAAAATTTCAAGATGTCTAGTTTGAAGCTGAATAAATCTTTCGGGTTCCCTTGAAAAAACCATATGGTTTATTTTGTGGAGCAAAGTGCCAATCGAGTGAAATAAATGTCCCTGTACAATATATTATAGAAACTCTCGAAGAAACTGGCCCTTTAACAAATCATCTTTTGGAGCTAGAAAATGTAACTATTCCTCTTTTTCCCTTTTTCTTACCGTACCTAGCTACCATTGTATTTATCCAACATGTACAAAATAAATTTTGAAACGAACTCACGTCTAACTACGGCAGAATTAATGCTAATTTCAACACCCTAAGATATTAAAATCAACTTTTACTTAAACTAAAAGCAGAAATATTGCCACTTTCGTAAGAGATTTTGATAGTAGAAAAAATCATATGGAAGACGAGTGTCCGGGAACGAAATTTTCAATCTTAGTGGCATATAAATAGTAACTATTAACTTCGAAGTGCACTATTATTATCCCGTTCATGATAAAAAAAAAACAATAATATCTTTTAAATACAAATTTTGCATTTCGAAATGAAATATGACATGATATAAGTTGCTTATTTCCCGAATCGCAATAAAAGATAACATAATACAACAACTCTTCAACATATTTATTTAATTATAAAATTCTCCAATTTTAAATTAGCAATAAAAATAGATGTATGTATATCTAAGAAAATTTGTTTGATTTTATCTGCTTTTACACATGTTTTTGTTTTAATGTATACATGGTGTTTCAAAAAAGCAAGGCACGTGCCAACTTTGTACTTTTTTAATAAATAAGACCACACATATTCCAATGAAATATTGAGGATTTCAGATTTACGAAATACTATGATTTTTTCGATATAATTGTTTACCTTTTTAGATACTAGCTGCTACCTGAAGATAAAGGTTTATTTTTGAAATGTCATGCCACTGATGATTCATATTTATTTTCTGCTAATATGTTGCCAATGATAATAACGCTACAAGAATACGAGAACAGTATAGGGAAAATATTCAAAATGGTCAGAGAGTACTATCTGTACCAACTATAATTAATGCGAGGAAGATATTGCAAGAAACAGCATATTTAGTAAATGAGAAAAGGACAGAACAAAGAAATGAAAAAAGAGATCTTATTATATTG
This sequence comes from Pissodes strobi, assembly GCA_016904865.1. NCBI lineage: Eukaryota > Metazoa > Arthropoda > Insecta > Coleoptera > Curculionidae > Pissodes > Pissodes strobi. The sequence goes on along the minus strand of MU185594.1, from coordinate 72,645 downwards.
CTTTAGTTTCAGGAATACCCAAATTTAAATCAGTTCTAGTGATGAGCAAAGCAAGACCAAGACTAAGACTTGCATGGTACTTGGTCTTGCTCATGCACATAGAGTCTTGATCTTGGCCTTGCAAACTAACCTTGCAACCTTGGTCTTGGTCTTGCAGCAAGTCTTGCAAGTCTTCCTTTTAAACAAGGCGTAAAATTAAAAAAAAAATTATAATAAACTAGACAAAACAATAAAATAATCTTAGACTGTTTCGAATTTGATGTCCGTATGTTCCACTCTTATCATTGAGTAACAAAAAATATGAAATTCTCGAAAACATAAAAATCTAATAATCGAAAATTTACACCAATTATCTACTAATTAAAAATCGAATTAATTATTGATACGTAGCTTTTCATTGTTAAATAGATCCCAGGAAAAAGTCTCCACCCAACCCTTATATATTTTTATGTTAATTTTATGGTACGTCTAACATGATAATGATTTTACATGATTCAGAAATATGCCAATGCATTTATTTCAAAAACACTAATTTATAAAGCTAGTCTAAATTCCAGGCAAAATATTAAGTTTAATATAATATGCAATCAATTTAAATTTAAAAACGTAATAGAGGGATAAAATATTATTACAAACAATCCTGCGAAATTTGAAAGTCTCGCAAGCAACTTGCAAAAGTCTTGGTTTTGCAGGACATGGTATCGGTATTGATCATGTTCTTGCATATCTTGGTCTGGCAGGTCTGGCTAACCAAAATAGAGCCTCGGTCTAGGTCTTGCTTTTTTTGCAAGACCAGGACTGCAAGACCGAGACCAGTCTCGCTCATCACTAATCAATACGGATACCACGATTTTAAAATTAGGCCAGTTCAACATCGAGTCAACACCAGTCTCGCTCATCACTAATCAATACGGATACCACGATTTTAAAATTAGGCCAGTTCAACATCGAGTCAACAATTAAACGACGAACAAAAAAGAAGTTGAATTTGTTCAAATTGTAAAAGAAAGTTTTAATAAAGATCCAAATTATTTCGATAAAATTTTGTGAACCGATGAGGCAATATCTCAATTTTCAAGGACGTCTCTCAAATAATAATTGTTGCCGGATTTTGGGGCATAGGGTCCGGATTTATCGATTGCACAAGATCTGGAACTTTTGGAAAATGAAATTGAACACTTTATCGATGAACTACCACTTCAGATTCGGCAAAATATAATTTGGCAACAAGTCGGCACCCCCCTTAATATTCTGACAGTAAGAGACTTTCTTCATAATAATTATAAAGTGCGAACGGGTAGATATGGAATAATCAACTGGCTCGCGAACTCCCCAGATCTAACGCCCATCGATGTAAAATATAATCTATAGAGAAATAAGTAATAATATTGAAGAAATTCAGAGAAAAATTGTCGAAGTGATAAGAAATTTAAATGAAAATGAGAACGAAGCAAGTCGGTATACCTAAGTACAGTGGAACGTCAGAAAATAATTTACGAGAAATATCACTATACGGTAATGGGGGAGATGCAGATCATTTAATTTAGGCAAGAAATTATACGTTTTATTTATTTTCTTGTTTATGGTTGAATATAAGTTTTAATTACGTAGTATGATATTTTAGTTTAGTAAACATAATTTAAAACCTATATACTTATTATAGGTAGCTCATTTTGATGAATCAGCATCTAAATAGGTAAGCTCGTAGCTCATTACGAAATTTGGTATATTGTATTAAAAAAAAACAGTTTGACATGTGCCTTGCTTTTTGAAGCACCATGTATACATTGAAACAAACGCACGTGTAAAAGCAAACGAATCAAGCAACTTTAGTTCCGAATATTTTTTCTAATTTTTAAATTTACATTTCAAGAGATCTGGATCACCCATAAGTTTTTAGACAAATTTAATGATTGGATTGAATATTAATAATTCGACACACAAAAAAAAATAAATATATTAAAAACAAAGTTTCAAGCTGAGGCTATTCCCGAAAAAAAAATATTGTTATTTACAAGATCTCACTGAAAGCTTAAGAAATCCATTCGCTTCTTTCAGTTTATAAGTTATTTATAAATTGTTCGATTTAGTTTTTAAAACGTGTCAAACATAGTGGGGCGTTTCGCTGTTTCGTTTCAAGTATTTTTGTTGAAAAACACTGAATGAAGTCGGTTTCAGATCTCAACAAAACGCCTTGTATCCATCGTCAGTGAAAATCATTGATCCGATGACAGATTAGACCCGACACAAATAAAAATATGCGAATTCTGGCCGATTGCCAAGAGGTTTTAAAATAAAAATAAAATACGTTGCGGAAAAACTCAGACATATTGCGATAGGTAGTCGCCTCCCTTTCTAGGAAGATTTGTCGAATTTTCCCCTTCATTATTTGAATTTGAATTAAAAGAGTAGGAATTACTTTAACAAAAACTAACCGTAACGTTCTAGTTAATTATACAATTTTCTTATAAATGAATGAGTAAACATAAAGATAAATACTTAATAATTATCATAAAAGATAAATTTCATTTAACGCTATAAATCCAGCATAATTTGTTTACTTGCCTAAGTATGAACATGGATAAAAAGATTTGCATTAATCATTGCTTCAGGTAAAAATTTTTAACCGAAAAGATATCTCGAATGGTACTGTTTACTCAATATAGCTGAATTAATTTAAAACCATGTTCTTCAATAAATTTAGAAGACTTGCTGAAGTAATTGAATGGAAATCGCAAAAATCTGTTACAAACTAAATTAGTTTATATAATAATAATTGTACATAATGCTTCTTTTAAACAGCTTGCAGTCTGGACTGACGCCCTAGTTAGAAGAAAATGAAAAAGTTTAACTATTGTATATACATATTTATTTAATACGGCACAAAATACAAAATACGGCATGAAAACAAGATATTTATCTAAAAAAAGAAGAATTTTTATATATAAGCCAGATACCAAAACATTTATCATTTTCAAGTGAATTAAATCAACAAACTGTTTCAATTATTATCATACCGAGATAGCATATTAAACGTAGGTATCGAAATGGAGAATTAAAATTTCGACTTTATTTCTATTGTTTCCATGCAGATATCCAAAATATTTTAAATTTTTTTAGATATTGGTTTACGAGTCATTAAGTGTAATTTTGACACCTAAATTCCATTTTTGCAAGTCACATTAAATTTAAATAGTATTTGTTTCTCGCCCGGCACATTTGAAAATCAGTATTGATCTATAAAGCCATTTAAATGAATAAAAATAACTTGATAATAACTAAGGAATGGAATTTCAATACAAGAAATGCAAAAATATTTGTTTATTCCAATTCATTAAATTTGAATTGGAAGGAATAATAAAATTTAACATTTTAAAATATGAAAATAAAATAGAGTGGATATATCAAGCCTGCAGAGCGTAGTATCTGATATTGATTTAATAAGGCTACTTAAGTTCTTCAATAGTAATAGTGATAATAGTGTTTAATAAGTACTAACTGGGTTGTAAAAATAATGGAAAAATCCTTACCCAAGGAACGTTGGACAATTCATGGCTAAAGTCGTAATCCTTACTCATTTTAATAAATAAACCAACTAATTATAAAAATAGAAAAACTACTTAATGGAGAATCGAACAAAAATCGTTATATACAAAACACAGCCTAATTGCAATAATTATTACGCCTATTCCCGATGAATGTCGTAATTCAGAAAATCCTGCTAATTGTGTTATCAAAAAAAGTTTTGCATCACACCATATGTTCACAGATTTTTTGAAAACATTTTTTGCCGGTAAATTTGGAGCGTTTTCAACACTCCCAGTCGCGATTCGCGTGAAACTGACAACTCGCGGTCATGATAACGAAATTCATTCACGATCGACCCGGCGAACTGCGCCGACCACAATCGAACTCGTCCAATCTTTACGAAGTCTCGGGCGTTAAAAAGGATATTTTTAGAGTTGATGGCATTGTATATTGTTGAATTAATTACTGAAGGTAATTAGCACATTGACCAGATTATCTCAGGTGAGCCCAAAGCGCCACATACCATTCTCAATTCATTTTGTACAATTTCAAATTGCCCAAGAAGTAGGATTACACCATGTCAATACACACACGATACAACACTATTTGGACAACTTTCTTTGCTTCCGGGCTGGCACTGAATTTTATTTATTTATATTTTTTTCTTAACGCCTGCTGATAATAATGCCTTCTGCGCAGAACATTTTTTACTTTCATATTTTTCTATCGATGCTCCTAGGACCAGTTCCTTCCCGCTTTATGACTAAGCTATTTTTCGTAATATTTTGTATTCAACTAATTACTGGTCACTCTATTTGAACTCTCATAATGCCGGCGCGGCGCGGCGGTGCCCTATATCTTTCAATAAAAGTGAACAAATGTGTTTTTTTGCTGTTGTTGACGTCATGATTTGCAATTGACAGACATCACTTGGTGCAAGTTTATCCAAAGTAAGAAGTGGAAACAAAAAAGTTAAAAATATTTAAAATAGAAAATACCAATGATCGGATTACAAAAGGATGAAAATACAAAAGCGCACCAGTACCATAGACCGAAAATGCAAAATGCCCAAAAACAAAATGCTGAAAGCACAAAAAGACGAAATTAAATAAAAATAGAAAAGGTCGAAAATAAAAATGGTAATATGTTAGTATCGGATTTTTTATTTTTTTTTATTCTTTAACATTAATAATAATAAAATAAAAAATTCTGTTGAAAAGGTCATAAAAATATTTTTATTTTATGTCTCTTCAGTCCACATTTTCCTTCATTTCAGATTACATTATTTACGCCTAGGATTAATTTGTAAATTGTAAAAAAATGCATTTTTTTAATAAATTTAATAATAATGTTGAATTACGAATTCAGTGAATAATATTCAACTAATCAGAATAATTTCTCTTATATTGACGATGGGCGCAGTCAGAGATATGTCGCTAATTTATTTGGTGTTCATACATTTTCTACTCTTCAGGCTCTATACGTCGAAGACATGTGACTGCAACTCAGCTTCAACATGAGTTAGCTCGGAATGAACGGGCATCATCAGAAACCGTTATATATATCGTAAGAGAGTCTGGAATTAGAGCAAGACTAGCTGTTACTGCTCCTCGTCTCACCAGGGAGCACCATCTAGAACAGTTAGCATTTGCAAGAGAACATGTGAACTGGAATATCCATGATTGGGGTAACGTGCTCTTCACAGACGAGTCCAAATTTTGTTTGTACACATTAGATTGACGACTACCTTTTTATGACGAGATAGTAAACACTATTCCCAATGCAACATTAACACCTTCAACCAATTTCGCGGGAGTCTATTATGCTCTGAGCAGGAATATCTTTAAGATACTGCACGGATGAAGGTTCCCTAACTGCATTGGAGACATTTTGGAACAACATGCTGTGGTTTACGCCCCGTAATGATTTCCTCCTAATGCATGATAATGCAGCACGCCCCAAGTAGCCAGGATATTAGTGAGTACCTTCAAGAGTTCCATATCCCAGTTTTGGCTGATCAGCGTGCAATCCAGATTTCAACACGATAGAGCATGTTTGAAAAGTTCTTAACAGAAGGATGATATCTGGGCATGTCCTTGCAGCTAATCTTGAACACCTCCGACGGCTATTAACTGTAGCGTGGGAAAATCTGGAAAAGGTTATTTGGAGACATTGATTGGAACATGCCACAACGATTCCGAGGTGTGATAAGGGTCAGAGAAGCCCACACACATTACCAAAATTTACTTTTTTATTTTTAAAGTTCCTTCTTATTGTATTGTTTTCGAATTAGGTATTCTGATTTATAAACTTATCGGAATAGAACCACTATTTTACGTGTATTTTATGTTTTTTATTCAGTGTACTAATAAAAATGTATTAAAATATCTGAAAACATCAATATCAATAATTACATGTATTTATGTTCCTTATAGTGTTTAAGAAATCATGGTGATGTGATACTTTCTTGGCGCAGTCTAGTGTCAACTTGTAGGATTCGATATGTTGTAGTTTCGACTTTTTATACTTGTTTTGTGTTAGACCGCCTCAGATTTCTATGCGAAAATATGTATAATGCATATTAAATATCCACTAGCTTCATTCTAATAAAAAAAAATATATGTTGTTAACCCGCTCAATTAGTTGCGGGCCTCGATTTGGTTAACAAATGGAAAATTTTGTCATGCTGAAATGCTCAATTAAACTATAAAGTCCTCGATGGTTCATGAACTTGAAAACTTGAGACTTACAAGGCAATCTACATTCGAACGAAGATCTTCTACCCTTCCAACAAGATGGCGCCCCTCCACACTATGCTGCTGTGGCGAGAAAGTGGTTGAACCAAAATTATCCAAACCAGTGGATTAGCAGAAGTGATACAATTAAGTGGCCGTCAAGATCACCTGACCTTACTCCTTCTCTTTATGGAGTTACATTAAATCACTAGTTTACAAAACCCAGCCGGTTTCTCCGGAAGAATTGCGTCAGAGGATAATTGATGCATGTCGAAGTATTCCAAGAGAAATTTTTCAGAAAGTTAAGGAGGAATTAGAAAATCGACTTTATTTCTGCTTAGAACGAAATTAATATCATTTTGCACTTAATAAGAATATTAAGAAAATAATTAAAACAAGCATTTGCGTTATTGCAAAAAGCATAGTTTTAGCACTACAATAGTGTTTAAAATTTAGGCTTGGGATCCTTTATCATCATCTACCTTCATTCTCTAATTTTTTCCGACAAATTTTGCAAAAGCCAGCTTTAAAACATTTTCCCAACTCATTAATTTTGGCATCATTGAAAAGCATTTTTGATAAGCTTTCCAGAGAGATGTCATAAGTAGGGTAGTGTCATTTAAGATTCGAAAGTGGATAAGAGAATGCTTCAGCGGTGGGCGAGGGTGGTCTTCAAAATACCTTATTTGTAATCCTCCGCTTTTTTGTAAAAATTTACTTTTTTGGTTTTTTAATATTATTATTATTATTGACTTCTCATAACATAACATTCTTACTTAAAGTTTGTGTATAAGAGAAAATTGAATTTGGCTTTGCCCAATTATAAATAAAATATACAGGAAGAATGAGAAATATAAAAATTTCATATTACAAAAAAATACAGTTTTGAAGTCAGGGAATTAAGGAGCAGAAAAATATAGGCACGTATGATTCATGTTTTATATGAACGTTCTCATGTTATTACATTTTCAACCCTCAATTTAGTTCGGAACTATACCTCATATGAAAAAGCATATGTTTCAGAAATGTTATATTTTTAAACTTAATTTTTTTTATTTTTGTCCTCCCTGTATATTTCATTTCCCATTTCGGATTGCCACCATTAGTTTTTCTTCATGCACAAACTTTTACCAAGAATAGAATTGTCTAATTTGTTAACCAAAGTAAGGCACATGCTGTGTATACATATATTATATTAGACATTAGAAATTTGGTATAGTATCTATCAGATAAAAATAATTGAAGATACTTAGGTAGGTCATGCCTATTAATAACGTTTGTGTGATCCAAATCGACAATTTTATCTTTTAATGTGTCAATCAATTAAAAGTGCAATGATATTTATGTCAAGTATGAGCTATGAATAGGTGGTACCATGGTATTTTGGCAATCGATCTTCAATTTGTCAAGCCTTTCAGATATCGGCATGTTATAATACATTCCAGGTGTACATTACAAAGTTATTTAGATTCTACTACCGGAGCAATTTGAGGTTCTAAGAACTGAGAAGGAACTGAAGCTCGCCTAACAGGTCATTTTGAAGAATTTTTATACGAAATTCAACTCCAAGGAATGAACACATTTAATTAAGCCATTTCAAGCTGACTGACGACTTTTTGAAATAAAAACAAGACCGAACTTTTTTTGAGTGATTTTGTGCATTTTTCCACAATTGCAGGAGCACATAAGCGAATTTAGTAAAGAACCAAATTTTGACATGATTCAAATGCTTGTTATCTCAAATTTTACCCTTTTTACAAATCACGATTTATTTTTTGTTGACGACGCCAATCAGATTCTTCAAGAATTCAAACAGAAATTATTGACCTGCCCTTATAACCAACACAAGGAAATTTCAACTGAAATAAATCCAGATTAGCCTAAATATTGGAAATTTGCTGCACGACTTGGCATTTACCTAAATACTATTGCAGGTTTGAGCCAATATATATTTGCATTCATACACTTTCCATTATGAATATCAAAAAAATTAAACATTGCTGGAAATCAGCTGAAACATTAATTCTAATGATTAATTATAATTATAATATTATGAATAGCATCTTGTTAAAGAGTAGCATGCTGTCATCTTAAAACGGCTGATTTCTGTGCTTCCAAAAAAAATCAATACTACGGGCAGTCCTTAATATGGAACTTAAATTTGGAAAATTGGATTTCGCGATGGCGAGCATCTTAACGGAAGATTTACAATTTAAAGGAGGCCGTCACCTTCAATGGGCTAAATCTAATATATACATTGCTTCCATTGGTTAAATTAATGATAAATAAAGCCTGCACTGAATTTAACTGATGAAAAATTAGTATTTTGTACCTGACACTCTCAAGGTCTCAAATGGATTGATTCCCGTCGTACAGAATTATTTTTATCATATAACAAAAAACGATATGTTGATTTTCTTACTTTATTCATACATAACCTCTATTAAATACACTCACGTGCATAAAAAGTGGCGCACCTGAAATTTTGATCTAGTTGGAGGCTTCATAACTTTTAAATCAGTTGATTGATAGAGCTAACCTTTTTTGATTTTGTAGATTTTAAGGTCAACCCCTTGACATTCCAAGACATAGACCGGATGTATCGATAATATAATATCTATATAATCTATAAGTTTTTTAGTCAACATAAAAGTGCCGACTTTTTCATTAATTTTAATACGCTCTGATCTCTGAACAACAAAATGTTACTACAACCAGTATCGAGTCAAATGGGCTTTTCCCTATTTTTTGTTATTTTTTTTGGAGTTCCGTGATTTTAAGCTAAGTATTGCTTTGTGGGCTTATACTAAACAAGTAAAGTAATATCTAATGCATTGTAGCAGAATAACGCAATCATTATGATCTACTTTTTCCGAGAGGACCAGAACCAGATCTTTTGTGATGCCGATTCGTTCTTTCATACATTCCTACTTGTTGTATAGTCAGTGACTATGCCAGAAATTAGACCAACTTTATGACAATTCAAAAGAACGATCAGTAAAATGAACAAATATTATTTTTTGTTTATTGTACATATATAGCAATGCTTTGCTTAAAAGCATGTAGCTTCCAAACTAAACAAGATAGAGGGAAACACCAGGGAATAAAAAAAAATAGAGAAACGTCTGTTCGACTGGAAAATAGTTGTTTTAAAATTATTGAAAAAACCCGCACTTTTTCATTTTGACTAAAAACTTATAACAGGTATATCAGGTATATGTTCTGGTATGTCAAAAGATAAACCTACAAACTAAAAAAAGCCTCCAGCTGGATCAATATTTTAGGTGCGTCACTTTTACTGCACGTCAGTGTAGTTCAAATATTATTATTTACTCACCAGTTTCTTATCTGGGAATGCCAAGGCGATTTTTGTAAGATTATTATTTTATATTACCTATTTGGTTATTGTTAGCGCATATAACTATTAAAATGGGTTTTTGTTATATTTTTAGAAGAAATATAAGTCTGATAGATGTGTCCTGCAGGACCCATTGAATATTTAAAAAAATGAAAAGAAAGGTAAACCATTTCCTTCTAAAGGAAAGAACAATTTTATACGAATTTTAGCTACTTTCCTCGCAAAAAAATCAACACTTTGCTAGTCATTTTAACATATCCATGAAAAGTATCGAAAAGTGCCCTTTCTTCAGAAATACGCCAAAGTAAAATTTGTCCAAAATGACAAATCTTCACAAACAATTTATTTTCTCAATAATGAACCTTCTCGAAACTGTGTACTATATTGTAAACCTCGTCAAGATGGAACTGCTACGTTCTTAACTTGACAGGCAGTACAGCTTAATGACTCATGTCCTCATGTCGCGGATGATAGATGTATCGTGTTGGAAATTAGTGTTATAAAGAAAGTGAACGGAATCGATATTTAATAACGAATGAATAGATTCTTAAGTCAATGTATCCTAGCTATTTTCCTTGTGTCAATCTTTTGTAAGTACTTATCACGAAATTCAAGATATATCAGCAGATCACGCGCGTTAAAAGCAAAATAATAATATACCGCGCTTAATTACAAAAATAGAATAAACATAGCAGGAAAAAGTTACGAATAATTCACCACGTGCCTGGTGTAATATTTACAAAATGACTACACTTTTGCCAATTCTTTTTATATTCGTGTGTAATTTTTGTTCGCATGACCTGGTGAAATAAATAAATCGCAAACTATTTTACTTTCGTATAACCTAAGCTGTCAATACCTGTATTGATTGACATCTTAGCCACTTTAGCATAGGAGGAATAAACTTAATTTTCAAATGCGTGAAGTAATTGCAATAGATCACCGGGGCCGTTCTGTGACGGATAAATTAACTTTCTGTTGTTAAAATGTCCGGTCTCTCAGACAGACTCGGGCGATATTATAGCTGTCGAACATATCACCGTAAACGCATCTCCGATCTAATAGCTTAAGTTTTCCTGTGCGTGATGCTACTAAGTGAAAGAATCGTTGGACAAAGGCTTATTTTTTTAACTGCCCGTTTCGGTCTCAGAGACCTATGTATTACTACAAACGTATCTTTTTGACTTTATAAAGAATAGTAGTGAATTGAAATAGTAAATTGTTTTCAGACATACAATTTTTGATTGTTATAAATACCTATTATGCTTTTTACTTGATCACTTTGCAAAGTTGCAAATTGAGACAGAGCATATAAATTCGAGTGTGCCATTTTCAATAATTATTTATAGGTGCTTTAAAGTGTTATGAAACATATGCTCAAAAAGGGGAAAATGTTTGATACCCAAGTTTCACCAGAAGTTGTATTTTTTTTAGTATAGGTGTATCAGTTTAACATAGGTTTTGTATTATTGTACTTAAAGTACTGATTTCAAGTTTCAAGATTGTAATTTTTTTCCCCTAAAGCGCAATATCATTTCTTGTTTTCAAAATAAATAAAGAATTTAACACTGAAAATTGTGAAAGTCCTTGATCCTTCATATGTTAAATTCATGAAAAAACATATATTTTAGCAATGCCCGATTTTTGGGAATATTGTTTTGACATATAATTTGTTTTGACAGATTTCGGTCTGTCCGACCGACGTTAACTTTCTTGTTTGAAAAAAGCATGTTAAAAACGTAAGGTTAAGAGCAGAGCCCAACACGAATGCTTTAAAAATTAAAATGTCTATATTCACGTGCAAAAAAGATGCGATCGGGATTAAATTGCTTTTCTGAAGATTTTTGCTCATGTTCCAATCAAAAAACGGAATAAATAAAATTAATTGATCAAAAATAATTAATAAGCGATTCCAAACATTGTAGGGGAACTCCGTTTCTCGGTTTACTAAAACAGTAATTACTCTATTATTCAGGTGAAATAACGTTTTTGGGTTAACGCATTGTAATTTTAGTAATAATATATCACAACAGTAATAAGAAAAGAATAACCATAATATACAATTTTATTACTATATTAGGTAATTTTAGAGATCGGAAAATATGACGCGAATATGAAATTTTCTCCATTGATTTTCTACTTCCTATAATAAATTAAGAATTGTTCGACCTTTCTATTTTTCAAAAAGTACGGACTATCAAAAGGCTATTAAATGATCTAAAAATATCAGGTCATCATATCTAAAACGTATAGTGCTAGTATTTTAATAATTTACATAATTCTACATACATACATTTTGTATATCTTTAGCATAAAATTTAAAGATAGACATGTACACATAAGTTTCACGGTAGTCATTAAACGTAACAGATTTTTTTTTACCGTTTAGGAACTAATGTTCCGCGACATTCAAATAAACACAGCAAACCTGAAAAACGAGATTTACCACACAAAATCCCACATTAAAAAGTGCAACAACCGAATTTGATATACAGAGTGTGAAAGAGCAAAAAAAAATGATCCTGACAAATTTTTTAATAAGGTACTTTGATTAATATGATTGGCGCCTTCTGCTGGAGCTATTACATCAGTGTTACCTGTTCTCTTCCTGTATTTTGATCGTGAGTACGAATTTAAAAAACGAAAATGATCAATGCCTGCTTAGGGCAAATTGAATTCTGCTGAGTGGAAAACGACTTAACAAATTGTTGTAACTAATTAGAATCTCTTCAGTAGATTATATGTCAAACATTTAGATATCAACACTTATTTCACCTGACAGTGAAAATAATACGATTATACAGGATTATGGTAGCTGTGTTTAAGTCGGTTCATCTGCTTTCCTCGAACAACGCCCTCTGAATTATAAGGCCGTCAAGCTAAGAAAAGCAGTAGCCAATATGGCGACTCACCCATGTTGGGACCGAAACTAAATGCTGTAAAGGATATACTTCGCGTTTTAATATAAAATGTGCTTAAAATTGTGAAATGTGTGCATTTGCCGTGAATAGTTCTTACAAAGCAAGTAATTTACTGTTTTAATGGCAAGGACATTGCCCTGTATTCGTGAAAATAGACTCTTAACCTTAACACTTTATTTGTAGCATTATTGAATATTGATCAAGGGTCAGTAGGGTGGTTTTAGGTACGTGTTGTAATAATTAAAGTATGTCTAAGCTTTCGTTTAAGTTTAGTCGCTTAGGTGTGAACATTGACTTTTGAATAATTGTGTGTAATAGTGTTGAGTGAATTGAAAACATGGTGTTAATCTGTTGTGCTCCCAAGTGTAAAGGGAATTATAAAAATGGACCCAAAGTGGGATTTTTTTTTATATTTCCAAAAGAAGGTGGATTGAGGCAGTAGTGAATAAAATCAATTAAGAGGGAAAAATGATTTGTTCCAACCAAGAATACTCGGGTAAGTCTTGTTTGCCTATTTTTATAGGCAGTGACTAGTCACACACACTGCATTTTTAGAGGGTGTCCTTAACATTACGTGCGCAACATATGATATTAATTAATTGTCTGATTTTTCTATTTTCTGCCTAAAAAATGCTTTGCAATACCTGCTTACTTTACTCCTAGGGTGGTTGTATTGTACTCAATGACTGTCGTGACCGAAGTATTGGTCTAACGCAGGCAATTAAAGTAAATATATATTTTAGGTAGGTGTGTGAAATCCACTTTAGGCCCAATGAAATTGAAAGAGCTACAACCCATATTATGGAATCTACAGTTTATTTTTTAGACCAAACAGAAACGATTGTGTCAAATCAAAAAACTTCTTAAAAGTAAACAATAATTTATTCACATTACATTATCTTATTTAAACAGGCTTTAAAAAAATATCTAAATAACTATGTATTCTTGTTTTAGTTTATATACACTTTCACTTCGAGATATATTTTAAGCAAACCACTGTATATTTATAAATTAATAGTCATAGTCCGTATTTTTACATCATAGCATATTATAACTATTAAACTACTTATTATAATAATTATTGGGTTCCTTTTTGTGATGGGCATGACTACCAAACGATTTTTTCTTGTTATTTTGGCAAATGACATGCCATGACATTAAAAATAATTTAGGTACTTTTTTTTAAGTCAAAAAGTATCAAAATTAGTTTATATATGAATTAATACGATTTCCATTGTCAAAGCCTGCTCCCTACGCGCGACGCCATCTTAGATTTAGATATCAGGCTTTCTCGTTTAGAAGGTGTTGCCTCGACAGTGAAAAGAGTTTCGTCTAATGGCTGATGTTTTTCCATTTTTGCTACATCAATCATACTGGATAGTCGTTCGTGAATGAAAATTATTTTAATAAATATTAAGCCATATATTTAAATTTTTAAAAATCTTAAATTTGTTCAAATTTCATTAAGGCTTGATAGAAAGCAGTTATTCAAGACGCAACAATCCAGTACACTGGGCAACATTAGATGGAAATAAAAAATGTTTGCTGCAATCTTGGCTGAACAATGAGCCCATTCACTGCACCCACATGTTTGATCTGTCAGCTGAACGCTAAGTTAAAAATGTATTAATTGTAAACACGTTTAATGATCAGTCACCTCACCATGTTTGTTAAGCGTAAAATAAACGCGTTATATTTGTAGCCGAAAACTATAAAAAAACCTGGTGTATGAAAAAAAAATCATTGGCCCAATGGATTCCAGACCAAAAACAAACAAATTTCATTATTTGAGAACGTGATTGGTTGCAAATGAAAAAAAGGGTTTTTTCATATAACTTCCCACAATTTTAAAACATTTTTACGAAAAATGAAAAATCAAGACTTATTTTAAAATGTTTTGATTTTAAATTGCGGCCAAGAAAAAAATGCAAAAGCTATTACGTCTTGATACCGACACACCTTGTAGAGCAGTAACAGTTGCAAACCAGAACATTCTAGTGCAATAGTAATAAAAAAGCACCTAATGTTTATTACAATACAATCCTATTGCAAAATTAGCAAGTTATGTTTGTTTTATGATAATATCTATTTACGTCGGAATATGGTAATTCGGAGCCCACGCCATTTTCTCAATATGGTAGCGTTCGGAAAGGGCCCCCTTCAAGTGTGCGCCTAACCACCCACTTGAAGTCTGTGCTAAGCGGTCCAACAAGAGGTTTGACATATAGGTGTGAAATCTATAAAGGTAGATGATCTCAATTCTCAATAATTGCGATTATCTGGGGTAGATAATTTAATATAATATGCATTCTAGGATACATGATTTATAGATGAAAGAACATGACAGAAATGTTTTAATTATTCGTAGCAGATATTATTATGAAATCAAATAAACCGTATTCGCATATTGATTGATGCTGTCAAAAACTCACGGTAACTTAAAGACGTATATTTTTTTATGGACTCTGTATTGAAATGTATTATAAATTATCATTCTTATCTCAAAGTAATATTAAAGGTTTTAAAAATATGAAGTATTTTCAAATAGTTAGTAATTTGGTTAGGAATATTACTTCCTTATACCACTTCTTGGGTTACCCAGGGACGACATAGTGAAGATACAATTTTGAAAAATACTTTACGGTCGTGATAAGAAGTAAAGAAGAATGGAAAAAGAACACCACTGGCATTCTCACATTGCAGCAAAGTGCCATAAAATGGCACGTTGCCTTTGCTGCCTCTGAATCCGTGGTTCGAGAAGTTGAAAAATACTGATTTTAACTACGATAACTGGGAGGTTTCCCTTAGTGATTGGTTGCACATTTGCACAATCATGGCCAAGATCTAACCAATGCCCAAATGTATCTTCTGAGCTAAATAGCTAACTTTCCGACAGTCGATAATTTAGTAACAACCGAATCTCTAACGGAAATGATGTTATTACTGACGTTTTACACCAAAATAAGACTTTAAATGACTCGTAAAGTTCTGAAAGCGAAAGCGGCGATGACATTGAACAGGAGGGAGAAACAATACCAAGTTATTCTTAGGCACTGTGTGCTATTAAAATTGTTTCAAATTTTGTACAATGTACTGATAATGCATCTGATGATATTCTGCAACTCTCCTTAAAGGTTGAGAAATATAAAATTATTCAAAAAAAAATCAACGATAAACAATAACAACTTCTTTCAGTGAAAAAGAGTAAACAAATAGTACGTAAATTTTTTTATTACGCAGGCAAATAGTATAAGCGTAAAGAGTGTTTTAGCTTTTAAAAATTTGTTTTATTTAGGTTTAGATCAGTCGTTTTTTAAAATAAATAAAACATTTATTAATTTTCTATTGTGACTTTAATAGGGTATTGATTTTTCGAACCCTAGCAAGAAATTTATATGCAAACGAATAAAACAAAATTGACTTGTTTATATATACAATTTTAAATCATATAGCTTTAATGAGGCTTGAGTTACTGACCTTTGATGCAAAAGACTGTTCTTGGACTCAAGTTCTAAGGAACTAGTACAGTCATGCTTTAAAAACTGATAAAGCAATTTTGACCTAACCCATTGAACTGAATTATGGTATTAATTCATTTTGTCCATTAGTGACCACAATTGCTATACAATTGACGAAAGGGTGACATACATCTTTAAAAAGATAATCTTCTTCAACTAGCAATTTTTTGATCCGCAATGATAAGCGAGAAGTAAAACAAATCTGCGACTTACTACATACGAATGATTACATAGTAGCGAATATTAGAAAATATTATCTGTTTGTGTATGACATACATATTTTTAAATCAATTATTCATCATCTGGGTAAAATATTAACATTATTTTGCATGCTCCACTGCACGCAAAACAATTCGCATAACAACCAGCCAAATCTTCTTTAAAACCACGTCCTCGATATAGAGAAGGCACTGACTGCACTTCTAGACATAGAGGGTGCATTTGACAACACCTCACATGAAGCGCGCCACAACCCGCAGAGGAATGGAATCAACCACTACACAATGGGTAAAATCCACGCTAACCATGACCATGACGATCTACTGGTAAGACTGACTGAAGCAAGCGTTGAAGTGCAAGGTTAGGCAGATGACCTAGTTATAATAATAAGACAACGTTCTCTATTAGAACGTATGCAAAGTCAGAACATGTTGTACACAGGAAATACTAAAAGTCAACCCACGCAAAACCGTAGTGATCCCATTCACAAAAAGAAGGAAGCTGATTCTTAAAGCACCCACTTTGGGTATGTGGCATCACTAGAGGTTACGTATCTTGGAATCGTTTTTGACCAGAAACTAACCTGGAACCCACACCTGGAAAGAACTATTAAAAAAGCAACGGCAGCCCTTTTGGGCCTATCGACGACTCTTTGGTAAAACATGGGGCCTAAAACCCTCCATCATCCGGTAGTCCTATAACACTGTTGTAAAGCCTATTATAACCTAGGCCTGCTTAGTGTGGTGGGTAAAAATAAAGGAAATAACAACACAGCGAAAGCTGACAAGAGTACAAAGGCTCGCGTGTCTGGGTAGAACAGAGGCTATGAAACCGTTCCTCACAGCAGCTCTGGAAACCCTACTTGACCTCCTTCCGATGTACATATGCATAGAAAAGGAGGCCTGTACCAGTGCGTATAGTCACTCAGGCACAAAAACTGAAGTCAGGGAACCTGACTGGCCACCTTAAAATTCTGAAGGCCATCCAGATGGAGGCGATGACCAAATCAACCGATACAATGAAAACAATACTCCATGTTGATCGCTTCTTTGAAGTGGTAATTGAAGACCGCAATACTATACGGGAAATACTAAAACAACTAGAGAAGGGATCACTTGTCTGGTACACAGATGGAGCAAAGGTGAAAGAAGGAGTGGGATCCGAAGTTTACGGGCCCACACTCCCACAATCTTTCAAGCAGAACTAAATGCTATCAATATAGCCACCTCTGAATGTGCCAAAAAAGGCCTACGAGGTGCAAAGATCAATATCCTATCATATAGTCAAGCAGCCTCAAAAGCGCTAGTATCCAACAGAATCAACTCCCGGCTAGTGTGGGATTGTCGGATGGCTGCAGATCAACTCGCAAACAGAAACAAACTCACCCTAATGTGGGTACCAGGGCACAAAGCCACTGACCAGTTCGCACGGAATGGTGCACAGACTGCCTTTTGCGGGCCTGAACCATTCATTATGTGGCATCACTAGAGAGCACGTAATGAATGAACACAGAAATTGGGAAAAAAGGCGGGAATAGACACATTCGGCCAATGCACCTGGGCAGGGACAGGCCAAAAGACTCATCTGCACTCGCCTAACTACACAAAAAAGCTTCTCAAGCTACAAAAAATGAGATAAAACTGGTCGTAGACCTTCTCACTGGACATGGCCCCTGGAGGTACCACCTCAAGAAAATGGGGAAAATCACTGACGAGAAATGTAGATTCTGCCAAACTATGGCTGAAACGTCAGAGCACATACTCTGCGAATGTCAGGCACTGACTCGCCAAAGGCTGGGGCATCTCGAGAATGCCCTTGTGGCACCTGGAGATCTACAAAAGCTCAACCCTCGAAATATTCTGAGGTTCTCGAAAGATAGGAATGTTCGTGTAAAATAGAAGAGTATACACAAAACATCAATTGCTGTCGACGTGTTGAAGGGCAAATCTTGCCGAGCTATCCCTCTACCATGCCATACCAACATTGAATATAAAAGTGTCAACTAGGACATAATAACAATAAATTATTTTATATTAAAAGTCAATGAGTGCCCCAGAAAACTCATGCCCAAATTATTTAGTTTTGCTTAGTTTACCTACTCTGATAGTGTTGTTGCTCACAGAGGAGCGACAGGAAAATTCATGTCGTTTACATGTCACATAAATTGATTGTATTAAGGCCAATAGCGGAAAAAATCAACTCATATTTTCAAGAAAAAAGTAAGTATTGGTTTACTTAGAACATGATACTAAAAACGTTTCCGAAAGTTTCAAAATTTTATTATGTATTTTCTTTCAAAAACTCAGTCAGGGGATAGCGGAATTTGACGACCCAAAGGTATATCAATTTTTATTTGTTTCAAATTCGATTAGCCACTTTAATAACCTACTAGAAATAGATCTTTTATGTGAAAACGATTACTGCTTTAATATTTGATTAACGAAAATTGAATTTCTTGCACCGCCAGACCCTTTGGCGTCCGTTTATTCGATGAACGGAGACTCGCGTCGTTGGGTTATATGATGGCTGCTGGCCAAGGAAAAAGATGACATTGCTATATTATTTCAGGAGCCAATCACAAAGTGAATTATAATTTTGAAGTTATGAGTTATGTCTTATAGATTTATTCTCCTTGGTCTATTCTATGTTTAATTTTTGAATTATAGTTAATAGAAGATAATAAGATATAGATTAAGCAGTGAAAATTCACAGAGATATTATTATCAAGAATTAAAAATTATGTATTTAATACCATTTATAAATTCCATCACTAAAATAGATTTAACTAATTATTTACTATTTCTTGGAAAGTTACGTGTCGGACTAAAAACGCCTTGACACAAATTGTTTGCATTAAATACGTGAAATAATTTAATGTATAAATTATTGTTTTTGTTTATAGATAATATGATGAAAATATATATTACCATATTTAAGTATATTTTTATTAAACTAAACGTCACAATTCCTCGTTAAAAATTATTTATAGCATTCGTTTGAGTATACTTTGACCAAGCCTGCTCATTAGCAATATCCGCTTGGCCACTGTTGAACGTTGTGATTATAATACGCAACAAGAATTTGCCAAATATAATGTCGGGCAAGAATAAGAGCCGTTATGTAATACGTCTAAATTACTTCCAGCCTTACAGTGCCGAATCAAGTCTATTTTAAAGCAAGAACAATTAATTTTATTTCAAAATAAGTTCAGTTAAATTTCTGGGTGACGCAAGATTTTTTAAATTGAATATTAATCAACGGTTATAATTACACTATTACACTAATGTCACAGATTACATAGAATAGATGCGAATCCTTTAACGTTTTTCCTACACTGCATTTTCGTGACCTTGGCCGCTTGCGACTTCCCGCTCGAGGCTCGAGCGGTAGGGTTGAAAAAGTTTGTTGCACCATTGACATAGTTTAACCGGGCGTAAATTGTGATGAAGATGTTTTGCCTCATCGGTTTTGATTTGTATAAAACAATTCTAAATATGATTATAAAATTAGGTTGCTTATTTTAGAGTCTATTAAAGCATGTGGATAACGTATATGTCGAGATTTAAATGTTTCAAAAACATATCTGTATCTTTTACATTAACGACTACTGGGGCAATCACTTTTTCTAGTTATTTGTTCAAAATAAAATCAGTGAGACCAGTTTTTTCAGCTTTTACATTGAAGGCTGTGAAAACGAAAGTCACTTTTAGCCATATAATGTTTCTATTCACCAAAAAATTAAAGATGGGATAAAATATTAATTTTCCTTTTTTGACACCTTTTAAGGTCTTTGTTTGCATATTTTGTTGTGTAAAATAGTCTAGGTTAAGACTAAATAAATAAATTAATTACATAAAATAAGGAGAAGCTCGAACATGGATGTTTGAAGGGTATATATCTCATGTTTTGTAAATAAGTTTGGGAACGTTTATCTCTACGGATATTTTATCAAACTAACTTGCAAATATTTTCTCTAGTTTAAAAAGAAAATAGATGAAGCCTTCGTTGGGTGACTTTAATTTTTTAAAATAAAGTTTCTAATTCATTGGAAAATTGAAGACAAAGAAAGGGGGCATTCATGAATTTCTAAACCCTTTTTCAAGAGATAACCACACACATAATTGAAAGCATATTTTCACGTCGATAATCATAATCTGGCAGGCTAATAGCTGCTTCTAAATTTGGAGTATTTTCGTAACTTTTATCTAAAATCGGATTGGTACCTCGTAGTTGGAATAGGAGAACGTCTAAATCGTCCTCACAATTCATACGCATCTGAATGCAAAAAGTTTTGGCAAAATAGTTTCCTATAATATGCTCTTTCAAACTGAATGGGAGTAGGGTTTACACAATTTCCACTCTGTTGTGGAATACTCCCAAAATAGTTCTCAAAACAGTATTACCACTGACTTTTCATGAATCGATAAAAAGTCTCCAATCTTTTGAATCATAGTCTATATTTAAAACAACCATTAAACCTTCGATGTCCTTACAAACTGCCAAGTTGTTCTCGATGTTATTAAAGGCCTTGAGTTTTTCTGATGACTTCGATACACATAAACTATTAATTACTTTGTCTTGAAGTAAAATCCACTGCTGCAGTCGAGATGCCAATAGCCCTGCTTTTTTCGTGGACAAATCCAAATCCCTTATGAGATCACTTAATTAGTTTTGATTAATTATATGGGGCTATTTATCGGAAAGTTCGGGGAGAAAGTCGGCATCTTTGTAAAAGGATGGCTGCGCGAAATTATCTGGCACATTACCACATGAATTTGTCTGTTCACAATCATAATGTACTTCTCAGGTAGATTAGGAATAAGTAACTCATAACTATGAGGCACTGGACGCATGATAGGTTGTAGATTTTGATATTGCATTGTCGAGTTTTTCTTCTTGGTAATCCCATGATTTTTGGGTCCTTGCCGGATCATAGGAATAGCGTCCTTTTCCACTTATCCAATACAAAGGATTATTCGCACAACTTATTGCAATAGATATGAGGTGCCCAGCTCTTACCTTGGTCTTCAATTTTGTAACCAAAATACAGATGGTAGGCTTTTCTTATTAAAGGGCTAAGCGTAGATTTTACTTCTCAAAGGTGACCGCATATATAACAAAAACTATACGGTTTATTTACAGAAGCATTTTTTAATGCAATTCTGCAAAGTAACGGCCAGATACAGAGCAGGTACCTTTTCTAATTATGTCTAAATAAAACCCGACCCAAAGTAAACATTTGTTTTATTTATTGTTGAGATTCTGCTACTATTCTGATTCCCGATACAGTTTAGCTGCAAACCAGTGAATCACCGGCCCTTTCTGTATCCTTTCCCTACACGCACCACGCGTCCATGTAGCTTTCTAAATTGCTCCCGTGAGTCTCGAGCCTAGTAGTGCTGTGTGTATTTTTATTGTTTCGGTCACAAATATTGATATTTATGTTCAAATGTATTATACCTAGCGCTTGCCACTAATTATTTATAATACAAAATGAATTACGAAAAATAACAACAAAGATTGCTGCGCCGCGCCTCTGGGAAGAAGTTGACTCCGAAGATGCGCCACTTTTCAGCGAGGATACTGATCAAGAAGAAGATGTTGTAGAATGTAGATCTGATGCCAGTAGTTCAGATGATGACATCAATGTCATACAAGTCAAAAAAACTAAGACCTGTTTTTTTTGGGCAAAGATAATTCGACTAAATGACAATCAAAACACAAGATATCTTGGAATATAATATGTCAACTTCTCGGGATAAAAGGGACAGCTAAACATACCAAAAATCTAATCCGAGTGTTGAGATTTGCTCATCAACGATGAAATGTTAGATATTATTTTGAAGATACAAATATTTATATTAGAAAGTTGCAAAATTACAAAAAAAAACGTGATTGCATGGACACTGATAGTTTTGAAATAAAAGCCATGATTGGGTTGCGATATTTAGCAGGCTTGCTAAAAAGCAGTAAGCTGAATGTTGATGAGCTTTGGGATAGAAAAGCAACAAGCTCACGATGAGTAAACAATGGTTCCTTTTCCTTTTGAGACATTTACGGTTTGATGCTCACAGTACAAGAGAAGAAAGAATGAAACTTGATAAACTTGCGGCAATTCGCGCTGTTTTTGATAAGTTTACAAGTAATGGTTAAAAGCATTATTCAATCTCACAAAATGCAACTATAGATTGCTGGATGCAGTTTTAGGTAGTATATACCATCCAAATACAAAAAAAACGCCTTAAACTCTTCATTGCATAATTCAAGAATGTTCTGCACATTTCAGGTAAAAAATTATGCTAGTAGTGTTGTCGAGCATTTAGTTTCTCCCATATCAGGATCATCAAAAAACATAATCGTAGACAATTGGTTTACCTCATCCTCTTTTAGTTCAAAAATTATTTCTGGAAATTAACCTTCATCCAGACAAGTCGAAAAAATAAGAGAGTTACCAAATAAATTTTCAGAAGCCAAGCATCGCCCAATAACTTCCGGTAGTATGGTGGTCAGTATCCCCGCCTGTTATGCGGGAGACCTGGGTTCGATTTCCGGCGGCGAGCCAAAAAAGTAGTAGTTATTGTAGTTCTACAATAACGACCGTGGAAGTACTACTGCGTTGTCTAAAAGTACCGTGAAGTGTACCAAGTGTGCATGTTTCGACACTTGCACAACGTTGACGGTATAAGCCATATAACAGGTCACGATACGCTCACGCGTACATTATAGGCCTTAGTCTTTGGTGGCCTCTGGTACATACACATAAAAAAATAAGTATATTCGCATATCAGGAAAATATGACAATCCTTTCTTACGTGACAGAAAAAAGTAAATAATAAAAACGTTATAATGATTTTCGGTTGTAACACTATTGACTCTACCTCTGGTGAAAAAAACAAACCGGAGAAGATATTTTTTACAATATAACAAAAGTAGAAGTCCATTCTGTTGACCAGCTTTCCATATCGCACGGCGTAGCACGGACGACCAGACGCTGGCCTATGGTGATCTTTACATTATTGAATATCGTTAGTATAAACAGTCACTTTATTCATCTATCTAATCATCCTGATGGAAAAAATTATTTGAAATGAAGAATATCCCCAAAAGAAATTGCATTAGCCTTGGTAGACCCACATTTACGGAGACGTGCAACCCAAAATAATTTACTAAAGACCGTGCGCCAAAGAAGAAGGAAATACCTGGAACATCTGCTCAATCACAAGCAATACCAGATGCATAAGAACATATTGTGTGGAATGCAAAAACAAAAACAAGTCTCGGTTTTATTGCCAGAAGTTTTAAAACACCCGATAATTTGGTGTTCGTCCTGGACAAAAGCCAATATACACAAATAATTAAAAAAGCTCCTGAGGATTTGTTAATTTTTTAAAGAGTGTGTTTGATTTTCTATTAGATTTATGCAAATTTTTTAAAGCTATGATTAAAATGTATTTCTTCATTACCCCTATTTAGTAATGTTAAAGTAAATGAAAAATTTAATATTATTATCAATAAATTAAGAAATTGTTCAGATGCCTGCTATTTTTTTACTACATTTATTCCATAAATTATGATGAGCATAAAGATATGCGCCATTAACATTTGAAGTCTCATAGACGTCGCGCGACCATACCTACTAGTTAGAGCACCAGGTGCGACCAGCGCGTGGTTCAATAACATTTGATCTCAAACTAAAATTAGAAAATCCATTTTACAACAAAGCATGTTTATCTAAATAAACTGTTTTCAGTATTGGTAACACAAAATCAATCGATTTTCCATTATCATGGAACGTATATTTTTATAAACTTTATCCATAAATACTTATATTATCTGTTTTAAACAAATGTAAATGTCAACATCTATTGAGAAATATTTATATCCACTTCGAAGTTCAAGGAAATCGACATTTGAAAGATTTGCATTGACAATATTGACATTAAAACAAATTGTAGAGTACATAAATGTTTTAAAATATCTCAATTTCTTCTTTGGCAAACAACTTGGCGCTTTAAATAATTAATCTAAAGTAAACATTATTAATATCACATAAAATTCTTGTACGAAATTAACTTAATACTAAATGAGCAAGTGATTGCCTACTGAAAGTATGAAACAATGAGATTATGCTAATCAAAACTGTACATTGCGATTCGATTACACGTCCTAATAACAACACTGAATTTTTTTCACATAAAAAAAATACTATCAAATCGCCAGTACCAGCGAAAATCAAATCGAGAGTTCGTCCTTGGAACAGTTATATTAGGTACTAATAAACAGTCACAAATGTACCGGCTGTCTAAAGCCAATAAAGTCAAAAGACAATTTCTAGGTATTAATTGTATGCGTGAATATAATGTGCTTGCTAATGTCTCCCAGAATGGATGTAAGTTCTATAATAAATTATCTGTTGTATTCAGATCGATATTAAAATGTCCTTATTTTTTATGACTTTTCCATGCTTAATTCCTCCAAATTCCAAGAAAAGTTCTAGTTGTAATTAGTAATTCAAAGATGAAATTGCGAATTTATTTATAAACTGATACTTTACTACAAGTGTATTCCATACGGTAACACCCCTGCCACTAACTAAGCTATGAATTATGCTCTGAAATGGCAATTAAGTTTCTCTACCAAGGTGGGCAACCCAAATAGATATATGAGACTTCAACAACATAAATCTGAAACTTATCGATACTTTTGTATGAAAAGGTGTTGGTACATTTGAGTTTAAATTAACTTTTGCAATATGCATAATTGAGAAAGTTTTTCTCAAAATTTTTGCAAAACTATATTTAAAAGGAAAAGGGCTTTAAACACCCATTTTTTAATAAAGAGGTAAAATTGTGATTTGTCATATAAATAGTTTAATATAAATTAGACCATCAAAAATCAGGGCGATGAATCAGAGAGAAGATCGATCGAACCCAAAAAGTTTGGCAAACACTGTGGTCAGAGAAAATATGGCCACTGCCATGTTAAACCACTGATCAATGAGATCACTACATATTGGAACTCCATTAAAATTTTAGCCATTTTATAGTGCCAATTTAGTCGTATTCTATTCCAAAATTTCAGCGAGCTTTTTTCCATTTTAATACATACCGTGTCATGTTCTTTATTTATATATAAAAAAAATGAGCGAGTCCGCTAGTACTCGAGACACTGATGTGTAAACATATCCTATATCGACATGCACAAATATTTGAGCAGCCCTCGTAAAATCACTGCGCATGGTTATGATGTCACAACCGCTTGCACATTTCCGTCCCCATCCGCTTGCACAGTTCCGTTCCATTTGCCGAGATTTACCTTCATACCGCCGCGTAAGATGTTTACACATCAAAAATGCTTCCAACTGAAGCAATTATGTCAAATTATATTCGTCGGCCATATACAGTCTCAAAGCGATATATATCAATCGATATCAAGTAGACTTATCAGTTGGGTTAATTTCGGTTTGTTTAAACCAGTACGAGCTTGCCCGAAGAATGGGGTAAAATTGTGATCGTTTTTCCATGATAGCAGCCATCTGTCATGGGGTAACTGTTTGATTTTGCCGCTTGATTATTCTTTTTGCTGCCAAAATATTGAATATTTCCCTGAAGAATTAAATACGTTTGCTGATCTAATGTTGCTGCTCGATTATTTAATTTACCACCAAAAATACTGAATAATGAAAACAGAAAAAAATCGAGTTTTTACTAATGTCTACTATATTATTACCCAGTAACAATTGGTAAAAAGAAGGGTCAGATTAGCCTGGGCAGGAGGATTTGGAAAATTAAAATGGGCCCTAAAAAAGTAAGAAAATACAGCAGTACCTAAAAACCAGAGTATTTGACCAGTGCATCCTTCCAATTCTTACATACGCCTGCCAAACATGGACCTTGAGTAAAGCAAACATCGATAAAATAAAGAAAACCCAAAGAGCCATGGAGCGATCAATGTTGGGAATTAAATTACAAGATAAAAAACAAAATAACTGGATAAGAAACAAAACAAAAGTCAAAGATGCAGGTCAACATATAGCCAGTCTAAAATGGGACTTCGCAGGTCAAACACCAGACAAAAGGATAATAGGTGGAATACCACGATACAACAATGAAGACCATGGACTGGAAAGAGAGCAAGAGGACGACCCCAGATGAGATGGGGAGACGACATAAAGAAAATAGGAGGAATACATTGGAAACAAAAAGCAAAAATAAAAACGATTGGAAAAAACTAGGGGAAGCCTATGTCCAAAGTTGGATGAATGAAAGGCGAAAGAAGAAGAAACATTTGTTTCGTCGCTCAGTGACTTCTTCTGACGGAAGGTACTGACAAACTAAATTATATTACTGGAACACAAACAAATTCTTATTAGCTACCCTATATTATTGGGGGTGTAAACGCAAATTTCATGATCTGTTTGGTCATTAAGCAAAACTTCTACATCTTGAGTTTATTTCCGGGGTCCCTAAAAGGTTAAGTTTTTTGCATTTTTTTACAGATATTAAGGATTTCAAAATTGTCATCAAATACATCATTTTCATATTTCATTTCGGTATTAAGATGTAGGGCATAGTTAGAATCACTGTGTTTATTTAAAAAAGAACTAGAAAAGAACTATAGATTTTATAATTTATATCGTTTTTAATATATTTACTGGTTGAATGAACGAAAAACTGCAATTTAATGTATAGTGTTTAAGTAGTCAGTAAAGTTTTCTTCTGATGATGTAATATTTACTAATCTATGTTCAGTGCCGCCATTTTATGTGATTTCTGATATATTATAATATCAGTATGTGATGATTTATGATATATATTGAAATTAAGTTAATCATTTATGTTAGTGATTGTTAAATTCAAAAAGTTCATTGATTTATCATATTCAGTTTCCACTGTAGATATTATATGTTAGAGCAATGAAATAAATAAAATTTAAGAAATTATCCAACTGTTGTTCTGTTCCCATGAAACAAGAAAAAAATTTTCAGCATACTGAGACCAAAACAATATTTTTTTTACTTAACTAACCCAAACCATTATGATTTTATTTCCGCTAATAAAGGACTCAATGGGTTAACCATAATTAATGCTTCTAGTTAAATTAATAATCATTCTGGTGCGTTTATAATTGCTTCGTTCTTATTTTTATTAAAATGTCTTATTTCTTTGACAGTTTTTCTCCGAATTTTTTCAATATTGTTAGGACTTATTTTCTCTTTAAATCTGGAAAGTTCGCATTATTATGAAGAAAGTGTCTTACTGCCAGAATATTATGGGGAGAAGCTCCATCTTGTTGTCAAATTATATTTTGCCGAGTTTGAAGTGGTAGTTCATCGATAAGATGCTCAATTTCATTTTCCAAAAATTCCAGATATCTTAACCCATTTAAAAAAAGCGGACCTAAGACCTCAACCCAAACTAACCCAAACTTGTATTGAGGAACGTCCTTGAAAAGCAATTGTCTCAAGAGCTTGTGGATTTTCATTAAGCCAAATAGGACAGTTTTTCATGTTATAGATTCCGGCAGTGGTAACAATAGCCTCATCGATTTTATTGAAATTATTTGGAATGTAATAATATAGTGGAAAGTAGTACAAACTCGCTCTTTATTTGTTTACGTTACAATGAATTTTCATAGATTTCTAAAATATTGAATGTTTTGCTGATTGGTTAAATAACAGCTGACAAGAAACATACTTTAGTCTTTAATCAAAGCATTGGCTGTAATACTGTTTACTCTTGCTGAATATCCTAACATCCAAACGTTTTCATTTATAGAATTGCTTCGGAAAGGATGGGTTTTTCTGTTCTTCGAAATTGCGTTTTCAGAAAATATTAATTTGGACATTTATTTTCTAAACTTTGCGGTTTCGTCATACCGCAACTCCGAAAAGAGGTTTTCGAAAATATTTAAGGTACTGCTTTCGAAGTTAAATATTTGATATTTTAACTAAAATATTCTCTTGAACCATGCATTTCACATATTTCTAGCTTTGGGATAGGAAATCAATATTTTTCTGACTTTTTCTATTGTTTTTGATATATGATACGTTTTCCTATCCGAATTAACTGTAATTAACCAAATGTGGAAAAATATCCACATGCCCCGTGAATTATAAAAAATCTTTTAAGTGCCAAAAATGTTCTAATCCAGCTATCCAGTTAAAATTAGAAATAAGAAAAAAAAATCCGAACACATGTTTTTGTTGTAATGTATACATGGTCTCTCAAAAGAGCAAGGCACATGCCAAGTTTTATATTTTTTAATAATTTTGAAATTTCTATTAAATTGTACATATTTTTGGAAGTGAAATATTTTAACGCGCGCTGAGGGTAAAAACTCAAGGCCGTGACACACGAATTGACACATGACCTAGCGAGATGAAAATCTGTAACGATATAAGTCTGTTGCTGTTTAAGCGTAAGAAGTTTCACTTCAAATAATATACGCACATAGTGCACACAGGATTTTTTTTTGTATAATATATCATGTATTAAAACTTAACGGTTTTCCAAATATTGAAGGTTTTAGAATTACGGGATATTATAATTTTTTCGATATAATTGCTTACCTGTTTAGATAGCTGTTGTTGATACGTAGAGATAAAGATTTATTTTCAAATGTCATGGCATTGATGTTTGAAGGCCGTTTATTGTATGCTAATATTTTACAATATGGGCTATTCGATTCTTGAAACGTTGAAAATGGTCGAGGTTTATTTCAAGAATGATAATAAAGCTACGAGAAAAGTATAGGGAAAATGTTCAGAATGGTCGGAGAGTACCAATTTGTACCAACTTTAATTAATACGAGGAAGTTATTGCAAGAAACGACATCTCTAGTACCTATATAAGAAAAAGAAAAAACAAAGAAACGAAGAACAGGATCTTATTGCTTCAGTTTCAAGAAAATATATAGAGACTGCGTCAGAGATTAAGGTATGGACCACGAAATAAGACAGTTAGTTATGGAACAATTCAGAGAACTTAAAATCAATAAAAGGGCATTTCTCAATACCTGTTTGTTGTGACATTCTGGTTTCGGTTTTTAAATGGAAAAGATACCTGGAACTTTTGGAAAACGAAATTGAACACCTTATCGATGAACTACCACTTCAAACTCGGCAAAACATAATTTGGCAACAAGACGGGACACCTCCCCATAATATTCTGGCAGTAAGACTTTCTTGATAAAAATTATCAAGTGTGGATGGGTAGATATGAAACAATTAACTGGCTCTCGAACTTCCCAGATCTAACGCCCATGGACACCTTCCTTTGGCGCCATTTGGAAAATACAGTCTATAGAGAAGTATCAGTATTGAAGAAATTCAGAGAAAAACTGTCCAAGAAATAAGGAATTTAAATAAAAAATACTAACTAACCCATTATAAACGCACTTCAATGTTATAAAAGAATTTACCAGTAATGTGACGAGGTTAATGATGGACATGCATTTAGGCTAGAAATTATACGTTTAATTTATGTTCTTGTTTATGGTTAATTGTAAGTTTTAACACCCATTATGTTACTTCCAAATTTAGTAAACAGATTTTAAAAACTATATATTATAGCTCATTTTGTAAAACATTAGCAGAAAATAAAGATGAATCAGTAAATCAGATTTCAAACACCCATGTCATGACATTTGAAAAATACGCAGAAGTTAACAGAAAATTCAAAATCAGTAAAAAATGTGATATATTAACATATAAAAAAAAGCTGGCATGTGCCTTGCTTTTTTGAAACACCATGTATACATTAAAACAAAAGCATGTACAAAAGCAGATGAAATCAAACTACATTTGTTGGGCATACTTTATCTACTTTCAAAGATAATAGAGATATTTCCATTTAAAGTTATCTGCATCACCCTGTACACCAACAACAAATAAACGCCTTATAAATATTCTAATTAATTTTAAAAAGATTGATTAGATAATTTTTATTTGTATCTCTGGTAATAACATATTCAATCTACAATAAATATGAAGCTACTGCTTGTAGATTAAAATAAATTCGAATACAATTTGGTACGGACCCCTTTAGCATGTGCATGTACTTCGCTCATGTTTGGACCACCGATCTCCATATATCGGTGGTTTGGACCTATTTATTTTCAATTTATGTAGGTACTAAATTTAAAATTCATTCAAAATTAGAGGACAACCGGTATGAATTGAAAGCACCATTATAAATAATGAAAATGCCAAAATTAAAATTGACACACATCTCGATCGTATAATTTCACAAGTCGTAATTTTTATATTAAAGCAGTTTCTATTACGTCATTAACTTGTTTTGGTCGGCGAATGGGTCACCCTATTCAGTTCTGTTTAAACAGGTGACATAACGATTTAAAAATAAAACCGACTAAAGTAGTATTTTGAGAATTTGCCATTGAATTCTTAATGATTTGTTTGTTTTTTTCACAGAATTGCTCGGTGTGTTGTAATCGCCATTTATCTTGCGGTTACACTTGGGCGAAATCTTAGTCGAAACGAGGGTAAAACGAAATCGCTACACTACTTGAATGTTAATTATTGGCCTCACCAAGACAGACTTGTGAAAAGACCACATTTTTCGTTGACGGCTGTTTACCTAAAATGATGACTTCATACTTGTTTTCTCATAAATGAAATGTTTGCGAATCGTTTTGTTGACGCTGACGAATAACAATTTGGAATAAATTATTTTATAAATAATCATTAGTATTAGTATCTTTACCGTTCTGAACAGGAAGAGGAAGCATTTTGTATAATTTCGAATCATACACTGAAACTAAATGGAATTTAGATTATTTAGAATGATAGCAACTTCTCATCATATATATTTTATTTACAGTTTGAACGAAGTATGTATAAATCTTCAGCTGAAAAAATAAATTGTAGTTTCCGGAATTAGCCCTTCTAAATGTATGCTACTCATGTGTTTTTACTCATGGGATTGTCGCATTCGCCTACGGCTCATGCAACAATATTCCTATTCATAAAAAAGTCATTTTACATATTTGTTTCATAAATAACTATTTTTTACTACCGTGCGTAAAATACTCACATTACGCACTCTCTAAGATTCGTAAAATATTCCTTTTTAACGCAGTGCGTAAAATGTGTAAAGTATCCTTTTTCATTCAAGGAATTGTCGCATTCGCCTATTCCCATTCATAAAAAAGGATAACTTTACACATTTGTTGCATAAATAAAACTATTTTTTCCGACGGCCTTTGAAAATCAAGTTTTGCACCCCGAAAACACGCTTTGAAATCGGAACATTGCACACGATGTGCGCAAAAACACGTTGCACACGGATATGTCATCTTTCTGCGTGCATCTTCTATTTAGTATAATTTTTGTTTGATTCTTTCACAACAACGTCGAAAAACTGGAACATTTTTTAAAATAGGCTGAGGCTGATCTCCACAACAACCGTCATGGTTTCGTTTTTTTATAGACTATATACGTCAAAAAGTGCTATATCAAAAGACTTTTGCAACAAATATCTAATTTTCCAGAAATTTTAGAAACAGCAGTTGTAATTAAAATATAATAAAAAAATGGATCGAAAACCTCTTTGCACACTCGTTCGACTTGTGGCTCGTTGTCTCACTCGTGTGCAAAGAGTCATTTTCGAAACTTGTTGTTTAATATACTATTCAACACTGTAATATAAGGTACTTTCTAGCCCATTTATCTGTGTTTTCTTCTCATTTTCACAAGTGGTTGTAGAAAAATACATAATTCCTTATTTATAAGTTCAATAAAACAAATAAAAATGTATTTAATTGATTTGTTATTTTTAAAAACAATATTTTTCTTTATTCTTAATTATTTTACCACATTTTATCTATTATCTAAAATAGTCAAAAAATCTCATATGTTTTTAACAAAATTCTAAAATATTTTGCATCTTTAAACATTAACTCATAATAATTATTTGGCTAGAATAATAAGTTAAATTAGAAATCTTCTGTGGAGAAAATGTGTTCATAACTAAAATATCAAATTCCCAATATAAAGTTTTGTGGTAAATTTTAATTAATTCAATAACCTAAATCCCAGCGTCCGTCCCCCTTGTGGAGATAGCTAAAGTCGTAAGATCTTAAGGTTGCAACGCGTCATTAGAACTTTTAACAACATATTAAAATGAAAGATGAAAATAAATTGAACATTATTGTGTACATTTAATGCTCTTAAACGCCTTTAAATTTATAAAAATTATCACGAAAGAGTTTATGAAACATGAACAATCAAATCAATAATAATTATTTATGAAACCGTGGAAGCAATATTTTATAATCAAAATATAAGCGATGTGAAAATTATATGGAAAACTGGAAATCGGATGTAGCCAGATATAGTTTAGCAAGAGCACATCTCATTGCACACAAGATGCAAAAGATCTATTTTTAGCATGCGTCTATGTAGGCGCCAACGATGGGCGTCATGCTCTCAAATGCCGTAGATGCAGACCTACTGCATTGCTTAAAGATCGATATTATTTCTCTTGAAATAAGTACAAGTTTTGATGCTTTGGAAAAATACCATATGTTGCATAGTTTCTTAATGATGAATCTAGGCTAAAAGAGGATAGGTCATGATCAGGCAGTTCAAGTGGAATCACTTCTATCTGTACTTTCGTAACGTATGTAGTTTTAAAATAAATGTGATTTATGGTAGTAAAGTACAGAACACTAATTTTAATAAATTGCCCATGCCACTAAAGTAGTTTGTTCACCTCGTGTTTTCTAAAGAGCTTTAATACGTTCGACAATATCAGAGATAAATCATAATGTTTGAGGGCGTAATTATTTAAATTAAAAAACAGAGACATTCATAGGGTCGGAAATATATAACAAATACCTATAGACGTCCCATAATAATTTAGATTTGTGATATTTATTAAAAGCAATGTGACAAATTATAAACTACAGAGGCAAAGATAAACATCCTATAAACAACACCAATCCTGCACTAGATATGTTCAGTAATTATTTATCTAACGTTGCTCATGGTACAAGGATATTCCTCTTACCAACATTGACCCAATTAAGAGCCATAAAATGATTGAAGCACCTGCCTTCATATTTAAACTCAACAGGTGACTTTTAATGAGGTAAGAGACATAATTAATCATTTAAAAGATAAATCTAATAGATACATTTAGGGTCTTAATATAAAAATGCCAAAAACATTAAAAAAAAAATTGCATTAAAAACTGAGTAATATTTGCCTCAATGAGAGGATTTTTTTGGACTGTCTGAACACTTGACCTATTTTTTGTTAAACAGTGATCCATCACTATTACTCATGAGCACTAAGTATTCGTCATGAACGGAGGAGCTTATTAAATACTTTTTTTTTAGAGTAACTAGTTAGTTCCTAAAGTACTACTCAGAAGAAAAGATTTATAGTTACAGCTACAAGCTATTTTTATAAAAAAGTAGCTCAAATAAAGCACTTATTTGCTTCCAAAAATATAGTTGTCACTGGCTTAACTACTAGTTAGCTACTGTTCAGCTCTGTCCAATGAGTTTAGGACCTATTTTTCCTTTAATGAGACTGTGTTCAAAACTGCTTCATATCTAACCTGCTCGTAAAAAAAAATTAAAGTTTAGCATCATTTTTAAATTGCTATAATGTGAAAACAAATTTGCGGATTTTATGAGATTTTTAGATCCTGAAAGGCCGTTTCATTTAAATTTAACGTCAAAGTGTCGCTTTGCGCTCACAAGGATATTTGGATATTAAACAGGGCTGAGAAGGGAGTAGTCCAAAATAATTGAAGAAGTTTAAGCGCTGCAGTTGCGTCAGTTCTTGTTTATTGTATTACATAATAGGAGCGACTTGACGTCCAAATCAATACATTGAGGCGTCAACTTTAATTGAAGCCTTCCGACAAAGAATATCATTTCATTTATTTAGTCTTCATCTTAGGAAGCCGTTCTGTCCTAACAAGGTTATTTGTATATTATACAGAGTGAAGAAGAAAGCAGGACAGAATTGAAAAAGGTTTTACCTACGGTCGCGTTTTCATTGATACTTCGTTGGTCCACCTCAGACCCGCTGCACATCGGCTACCATCCTTGGCATGCTGATCACCAAATTCGCATCAAAGCCTCCAGGGCTACATGATAGTTTTTGTCAGAAGGCTTCAATGAAAAATTGACAAAAACGTCTTGATATACTGACTTGGAATTCAATTCGCACCTGTTATGTAATACAACAAACAGGTACTGACGCAAATGCAACAGCTTCCACGTTTTTAGACTACTTTCTTCTCAACCCTGTATAATATCCAAATATCCTTGTAAGCGCAAAGCGACACCTCGACGTGACGTCTCAATAACACTACCTTTCAGGATCTGAAAAGCTCAGCAACATCCGCCAATTCGTTTTGAAACTATAGCAATTTTAAAATGATTCTAAAATTGTAATTTTTCGTTTTTTCTCTGACGAGCAGTTAATTTTCAGATATTTTCTGTGTTTTTCATCAGAACTTTTATTTTGATGAAATATGATAATTAACACATTGCACTTGAATGCAATGGTATAATTTTTAATTTAGGAAATAGAATTTTCCTTTGTATTTAATTGAGCGACATCAGACATGTAGTTCAGTTATTATTTTGTATAAATTTAGTACTAACCTCTTAGCATATCCAATCAAACGTCATTTTATTAATAAAAAAACAATCAAAGAAAGTAAGTTAGATATTTTTTGTACAGTTAAAGTGAATTAATAGGAACTATATACCTCGATGGCGAATAATTTCTAATACTGAGCTTTATACTGTGGTAGAAAGATTGAAAATGTTAACGCCCAGTTTAACTTAAAATTAATAAATTAAGTAAAAAAGGTCAGAATTGTGTTCCTATTTAAAACATTTTAAAACAGTCATTAAGTGGACTCTCCTTAATTTGCTATGAATTGATTACTTACGATTTTGTTCAATGTTAAATAAAACGATTCACGGATATTGAGTAGATTAATGTATACATCAAGAGCTGCCTAAATAATAATATTTCAAGTATTAAAAACTTACTGGTAATTTAAAACCACTCTCAGTCAAATGTATTCTTTATACTGACAGCAATTTATCAAACATCTCTTATTATGTCTTACCGTCTATTCAAAGAGAGTATGATGTCATTTATTTTTGCTTCTGACTTTCAAAAGAATATAAAAAGATATCAGCCAAAGGCTTAGCTAAGCGAGTTAAAATAAAGCTGTGAATAATACAGAATATTATCAACATGCTCCATATAGTTTGCATAATAAATACATTTAATATCTAGTTATATTCTTTAATCAAAAAATGGTGTGTGAATATTTTATAATACTCAACGTATACAAGATAACAATCTTCCAAAAAACTTACACTTTGGAGCCGATTAACCTTCTGTAATATTCCGTATTTTAGTTGTAGGCAACTTCCGAAATACCTTATGCCGAAATACGACTGGTTTTACAATAAAACGGAGTTTTATTAGAACTTTCAAGAGTCAAAGTGTTTCAAACAGATCTAATTGTTGGGGTTTTAATAACTAAGAGAGACGTTAAGGACCACTATTTTTAATATTTAACTATACGATGTGCTACAAGAAATGCAGATGATATCCACATGTTTTACCGATGGGTTATCCCGTATAAAAATAGAAATCATTCTGCTTTTAAATTACTATATGAGCCTCTTCCTTAAAAAGTGTCATATAGGAATAATAAATATTCTTAAATTCGATTAACCAAGTCCTAGCTTAAATTTAAAAATCACGATTAGGATCTGCTTTGCATCGAAAAATCACGTCCTTGATAAAAACAGGCATCTGCATTTTTCAAAATATTATTAAATACATTTCTTCTACAAATAACGAAATGTTTCTAAAAATACCATTGGGAGATTGAGAAATAATCAGGTCTACTACATATAAAAATATAATAATTAATTTCTGATGTCTTGGATTTTCTCTAGTCTTTATTTTGTTTATAAACACGTAATTGTCGATCTTTCCCAACGATATTCCCCCGGATATATAGAAAAGTAGGTTATTGCCTTCATCACAATTTAACTTGGTTTTCTTAATTGTATATGTATAACTTATATTAGGATGTATGTATTTTAAAAGCAGCCAGTGGCGGATTTGCAGTCTCGGCCGCCCTAGGCCCCAAGCTATCAGCCGCCCCTTTCTCAGCATCCACCATATAGACTATATAATGAAATTACTTTATTGCCAACTTTTATAAAGTATACACACCTTGGCCAGTAAATAAGAAAGCCTCAGATCACATGTTTGTTGACCTCAGCTTTGCTTCGGCCGACCATTACATGTGATCTGAGACATTTTTTACTTTACTGGCCTAGGTACGTAATACACTATTTTTGACACGATTGGGGCCGCCCCTAAATCTGGCCGCCCTAGGCCCGGGCCTTACGGGAAATCCGCCACTGAAAGCAGCGCATTTTAGTCACATTTAATCGTTTGCAGATGCAACTGCCAGCTTTAAAGTTATAATTCCCGAATCCCAAAAACGAATAAAATCCAAACGATCCTTGGTCGATGTTATGATGTCTTCGTCAATTTTAAAATTGCGTTCTTTAATCAATATATTTACATGCACAATGCCAACAAGTAAAAAATACGAAAGCAAGAAAATGGCAAATTAACCTCTGGTAAATGTCGTTTAAAGCAACCATTTTAAGGTCACATAAGCAAGTTTATAATCATAAAATTGAAATGAGCCAAATTGCCTCAAAAATAAGAGCGAAAAGTAAAGTTTTATCTAAAATATAACTTCCTGGTCTAAAATGTTATAAAGATAAATAAGCTGAAGAAAATTATCAAAATTTGTTTTCAATATCAGTTAAGTTAGTTTGACTTAAAAATTTCTGTCCTACTATTCTGCCTTATATGACAATATTTTCCTTGGCCTAGTTTAGATAATAAAATATTAATATAAGTTAACTTATAAGTCTTAAACCAAGACAAGACATTGGGAACGTCTCCCGTATTTCGGTCCTCCATATTATGTCTTGTTTCCATTTTAGTATCCTTGCAGATACTTTTAATTAAAAAAACCCTTATTTAAAGAACGAGTTCATATTCCTAAAACTAATCAAATTTACCTATTTTCAACTAAACATGTTAAACTTCACAAATAAAGAATAAAAACATAAACTTACCAATGTTACTATGTCGCTCGGATTCATCCTGGCAATGTCCTGCAGTCTGCCGTACAACACATCCTTCAGGTATTGATATCTGTCATTAAATTCATCCAATTCCCTGCTCACAATATCCGCTCCAGAAGGTCCTTCGTCCTGCTTTTTAAAGACGTCGCTGGCGTCCAACGACGGATGGGCGTCCAATAGGGCGTCTCGAAACTTTTGGACGCCTTTGCCCCATATCTATTGTTACGGTTAGATTGTTAGGTGTTAGTCAAGTGAGTGCGCACGCGTGGTAAGTCGACATTACATGAAGCTACGTAAGTGATTGGGGTGATTGTGATTTGGTAGACGAAGAAGTAATCAGAGGACAAATGTTCGTGTTGAAAGTATGTTATGGTATTTACTACAAAGTTGAGGTGACGAGAATTTGATAACTAGATTTAAGGAAACTATACATGCCCTACAAATCATAATGGTTAAATTAAATTAGATTAATTTTATAGGCTGCGTTCGCGCAGGTTACATAATATGTAGAAGGAAAAAGAAAGAAATAACAGTCACAGCGAAAACTGTATTCTCTTCACACGAAGCTATGCTATTTTTTCTATATGTACGTTCATATAGACATTTTAGTGCTTATTTCAAATTGTCTATAGGTTTCATACATTACTTCTTTAAGTTATGAGATAATCGCATTAATCCAAAGATACTTAACTTCGGTTGTTTTCAAGCGAAACACCTTATATGTTATTAAAAGTTTAAAGTTATGCTGATAAATCAAACTCATGTTTCACGTATTTTAGATGAGAACTGCTTCTCCCCTCAATTTTTGTACCCTATGAAAGAGCCTATAAAGGTAGTTTCCCTACTGATTACTTCTTTAAAATATTGGCATTTGGAAACAAACCGAAAATGACTGACAATTTTCTGATAACCATTTAATTACTATGAACCTCTAAATGATTGAGAAACGTGATGCATATTTCCAAAATTCAATTACATAGAGACTACATGACTGTATTAATTCTTCTTTGATAAACGAAATGAGAATTGCTTTCTTTACTGAAAACTTAAACTACTGTTAATAAAGGAAAAATCACATACTAAACATTTATGTATTATTTCTATATCCTCCTAAAAGCATTTCATTCTTATACAGATTCATTTATCTACATATATTATCATGATTTTCGATATGTACCGAAAATCATGATTACTGAATATAAATAAATGAAGTTCTAATTCCAGATATGCAGCAACAGTATTTATTAATAATGCCATAACCAATCGGAATGTGGAAGGTAATAATATGAAAAATACCAATATTTTAGATATGAAATGTAATGAAAGTACTGAAATGTAATGTTTAAATCTATAGCTAGGCATATAAGCACTTTAGCACTTATATCATGAATGAATGAAACATATTTAATATTGATCAGCATTTACATGCGCTATTTAACACAAGATAGTTTAGGTAAATTGGCCCCGTTAAGAAAACATATTTTTTAACACAATAATATACATATTATATTAAGTTGAAAAGCAAGTTGCTAACCCAGACTAACAAATTATAGTAACTTGATTGCTTTGAATTCTATAAGTAGCTAAATACGCAAATTGTGGAAATCGCCTTGTAAATGGAGGTTTACCAAAAAATACCTATATTTTAAGTCGGTAAGATGCTCACAATTTAAATCGAATGTAGTCTATAAAATTAGCTTTGACACACAAAAACATATTAAATAATAGAACTACATAGCTTGTTCATTAGTTAATAATAGAACAAAATATCTAATGATTTATAAATGGCACAAAATTAACTAAAAACTTTGAAGATTCATAGATGTGTGGAACACGACAGGAATTTATTTGGCCTCGACGTAAATAACATAAGTTTTTCACTTCGATTACCAAAATTATTCTCTTCGAAACATTACTGCAGATCTTAGTTTTTCTTTAATTTAGATTTATTTTTCCATAAAATGTACCGTTTTTATACATACTTTTTCTCTTCATATCTGTATTTCCATGCAAAACCATTACTCGATGATATCGTTACGGTCAATAGAAGACAAAACAACTCGTGCTAAAATCTCGGGGTACTTAATATTATGTATTTTAAAATACCGTTCATGGAAATATCTGGTATATCAAAAATGCTAGTGAAAAGTAACGGTATTTTAAGAGGATGCTTCCTATATTGGTATCACCATGGACAATAGTGAGAAGAAAATTCGCTTTAATTACCAATTATTATACAATATTTTACACTACTTATTTTGCAATAATGCATGAAATTTTAAGCTAAAATTGGCAGTAGTGAAATGAAATCAAAGCTTATATTAACGTAGCTATAGCTTTAAATGATTACGAACTAAATATACTAAAGAGATGAAATTTAAGTAAAAGCACTAATAATTATCCATCCATAAAAAGCAGAAACCAAAACTACTGGACACCAATAATTAGTTATAGAAAAGTTCACAATACAGTAACTAACAACATTTAAAGAGCCAAAAAAATGGAGTATATAAACATAAGTTTTCAAGCAAATAACATTTTACAATTTAATCACATAATATCAACAACCATTCGACTCACTCACACACAAAAAAAACTTAAAAATTAAACTTACACTTAGAAGGTGAGTGATGCAACTGAATACGTTATGAAATATTGTAGATAAACTTAGAAAAACTGCCAATATGAAAAAAATTATTCTAATATGTTTTGTTGATCCCTGTTCAACTGTTACTATTCCCCGGTTAGGCTCTATCAACTAATCTACTAAGTAGATTCCACTTTTAAAAAGCCTTTTTTGTCATTGTCAAATTACTGAAATATCTCGAATACTAGTTCTAAATACAAAGTACTTCCATACTGGTTTATAAGGCCACATATGAAACTAAATCAAGCAGTCTACATTAAAGTAGGATATCATAAAGCACATTTTTGTAATTTAATTATTTAAAAAAAGTATTTTAATAGAATATAAAAATGTTTTAATTTTAAAAAATTTTAATGTAAATTTGAACGGGTGCGATGTCAAAATAAAATTTTAACTGTATCACGTTAACAAAAATATTATTTAAAATGCCGTTTTTGAAGTCCATTCAACACCATCAACCACAATATTAAACAGCCAATATTGAAATAAAGACTGATGTAAATTCTATTTGAAATTTAAGCAACTATGACTTAAAAGACCGCATATTGAATTATTTTAATAAAAAAATATAAAAAATTGTATGTTTTCACTTTGGCAGTATTTCTAAATTCATCACAACAAAAAGCTAATAATGGTTTAGTGTTTACCTTTCCTTCCCTGATGAATCTACCACCGTTTAAGTTGACTTGTTCAATCTTAGGTGTGCGCTCCACTACACTGTTCAACATATTCTGAAATATCAAGTGCAAAAATTGTTATGGGGTTAGGGGGTTAGACTACTAAAATTATTTAGTTCTACTAGATTTAATAGGGCCTTTCTGCTTTTGGTAGAATTTATAATTATAGAAATCGGTACTAATAGTATGATATTTATTAAAATCACATCACATATATTTAAAATTGATATTCAAAATTTTAAACAGAGAGTATTCCATAAACACCACGTAATACGCGTATTTAATAATCCTCTATTTATCTTATTATTTAGGTTAATATCAATTCAGATTAGTGTTACCTGTTTGTTCTCTACATTTAAATTAGTAAATTTGATGTAAAAAGGTGTACTTCAATAAAATAAATAGTTTAAAACCAAGATACAGTCCACTCTGTTGAAGTCGTATGTCGTAACCATTTTTGGACCTTCGAGCCGGATTTTATGCCTACATCAAGTGATAATTTATGTGGAAGTTTGCCGGCCGGAACATAAGCTAACCTGAGTGAGTCCTTTCCAATTTGCTTTCATTATCGGTTGTTGCCAAGTTTTGCATAAAATGTGTTTGATATTGTCGCGTTTTAACGTATGATTTTTTGTATGGTGCAAATGATATTTTCACTTGGGATTTTAATAATTTTGAGGTTTTAATGTTCTGGTAAATATAATAGTCGTGCTTTAAAGTGGTGTAAGAATAACTACACATTTCCTGTTTTAAAAATTATCTGCAGTTGTGGGATGTAGTTATGTTCATTATTTAAGTATATAGTATAATAATATGTATTAACTGCATATTCCCTGTATAAACTGCTAATAATTTGGAGTGTATGT
Source organism: Pissodes strobi (assembly GCA_016904865.1). Lineage (NCBI taxonomy): Eukaryota > Metazoa > Arthropoda > Insecta > Coleoptera > Curculionidae > Pissodes > Pissodes strobi. The sequence goes on along the minus strand of MU185594.1, from coordinate 30,987 downwards.
TTTATGAATTTTTAATATTTGAATATATGAGCCATATAGGTTGGTGTTATTATTGAGACTATTTTAATATTCGGTTTCTGTCCGTTGTTTGAGATAAACCACTAACAATTTGAAGTGCCTCACTATAATTTAGGTACCTATTTTTATCAGATATTGTGTTAGTTGGTTTAAACACTTCTTGTGAGTAAAACAAAGTATTAAACTGTTTTGTTTGATTTTTTGATTAAAATAATTTTGAGTATTTTCTCTGGTTTTATCTCGCCATATAAGTATTAAAACTGTCGGAAGCTGATCAAATAAAGGTATTAAAACGTAAACGTGGTTCAGTTAAACATAGATTAACCTGTTTTGTTAACTATTTTGATCCGATTAATGAAAGTTTTGAGCGGAATTCCTCTTCGATTACAGAAAAAGTTCTGAATGAATTAAAAGTTAGAGTTGGTAACTTTGAGTTAATTTTAGAACAGTTTGAAGGTTGATATTGAAAGTTTATGGGAGGAAAAAGATTTAGATTAGCATTATAAAGAGCGTGAAAAATTTATAAGTTTATATTCGAAGTATTTATCGGATTCAAATTTAATTTTGTCAAAATTTCTGAGTGAAGAACGTAGTAGTAATTCTAGTTCTTAATGCTGAACGAAAACCTGTTAACACGTTCGCTGCCTGGCTGGAAACATAACTAATGATAGATGCCGACTACGTTTTTTCTCATAAAATAGTGTTAAATATGTTTTTCCCATGTGTTACGTCTCAGTTCTGTTAGATTTTGCTAGAAATCTCTTTTTTTTAAATATCACGCGCCAGCGCGGGATTGGCACTGAAGCCAAATTTCGTGGCTAATGGCCACATCCCGCACCAGCCCGTGGTGGAAGAAATTGTAGAAAAACACAAAAAACTTTGTTTAAATATAATGCTTATTACAAAAAATGCAAGTAACTTAAAAGGTATCAAAATAAACCAGTAACTAACAAAAAAAGCTATTCAGCAAATAAGAAAAACACACACAATAATGAAAACACAAAACGGAACAAAACAAAAACAAAATTAAACTCAAAAGGATCTAGTAAACATATAATGGAGATCGGTGAGTAAACAAGATAAAACATAATTATGTAAAGTAACAAGTAGTATCAGAGGTTACACATGAGTAATATTCGCACAGTCTAGACAATAGCCTGGATTTCCAGGGCAGAAGGAACATACATAGACAGTGTCTTTTCTCCTTTTTTGTAGATAGCAACTTTTACATTGCTTTCTCACTACTTTTCCTGCTTTCCTGTCGTCTCGTATTTTTAAGACGTTACTGAACACGTCTTAAAAATACGACAGGACAGAAAAGCAGGAAAAGTTGTGAGAAAGCAATGTAAAAGTCTGTAGATAGCGACTTTTACACGTCGTCGCTTCCAGAATCAAAATCGCTATCTATCTACATTTTCTGGTAATTCTCTTTCCAAAATCTGCAATAATTGTGCTTTTGTTAGAGGCCTATTTTCGTCATTATTTCGTCGTTTGGGGCGTGAGGGCCCTGGTAATTCGCTATTTCCATCGGCCATGCTTAATACGACAGTACTATTCAACGAAAAAATATTTCCTAACACCGCGCACGTAAAAAAGTCACATATGATGTTTAGAAAATGCCGCTACAACTGCATGGACACGCTGCTAATGTCGAACTTACATCAGCGTATTCATTTACTACTGTACCCACCCCGCGCTAGTGCGAGATCGGCACCTGAAGACAGAGCCGCATCACGCGCTGGCGCGGGATCGGCAGCGAACGTGTTAAACCTTTATCTAGTAAGGAGCCTGAGTTAAAGCTACCTCCAATGAATTTGCCTGTTTTTAATTCTTACATGAACAATTGGCTTGAGTTTAAACATACGTTTTAGTCACTAATTAATACTAATAGTAATTTGACAGATATACAGAAATACCATTATTTACGGTCAAGTGTACAGGGTGATGCACTTAAAATTATAAGTAGTGTTGAATTTTCTGCTCAGTCTTACATTATTGCTTGGGAAAATCTGTGTGCTCGGTTTGACAACTCACGCATGTTAAAAGATAATCATATTAAAGCTTTATTTAATATAAAAACAATAGCTCGGGAGTCTGCTGCTGAAGCTTTGCGTGACCTATTAGATGATGTAAACAAGCATATGAGAGCATTAACAGCCTTATCTCTTCCAACTGAGTACTGGGATGCGTTGGTTGTTTATGTTATTGTTATGAAATTAGATAAGGTTACAACCCGAGAGTGGGAAAGGCATAAACTTTCAAAGAATTTAGAACCAACGTTGGAAGATTTAAAACATTTTTGAAAGATAGAGCAGATTTCTTAGCTTTACTAGATTCTAAACAAACTACACAGATTCGTAAAGGTGGCAGGTTCTCACTTTTATCTCATGATAAACACCCATGTAATTTTTATAACAAGGAGCATTCAATAGTTAACTGTGAGCAGTTTCTAAAATTGGGCATTTCACACAGGTGGGAAAAGATTCGGCAACTAAAGTTAAGTTACAATTGTTTGTTAAAAAGTCGAAGTAAAGGTGCTTGTAATAATTGTAAAGGGAAACATCATGCCTTATTACATAATTATCAAGGGCAAAAGGCAAATAATGAAAATATTTTAGAAAATGATTCAGAAAATCCACCAAAACAAGTCTCTGTTATTCCAGAAACTCACAATACTTTCTTGTTCCAATGTAAGTAATAATAATTATGTTTTATTAGGCACTGTTCTGATAAATGTTCAAGATAGACAAGGTAATATGTATCAGGTTAAAGCAGTTTTAGACTCAGGTATCATGTTTCATCTCTGAAGAATTATGTCAGAAGCTTGGATTGAGAACAACAGAGGCGAACATAAATATTGGTGATTACAAATTCCGTGACAACTATTAGGTTAAAGTGTCAGGTTTCTATTTTTTCTCGTATAAATGATTTCAGTTTAAAAATTTCGTGCTTTGTTTTAAAAAGAATCACTGACAATTTACCAATTTTTGATTTTAAAGATTACAATTGGAAAATTCCTAATAAAGTCGCCTTGGCTGATCCAGAGTTTAATGTTTCAAGTAAGATTGACTTGCTTATTGGTGCAGAACTCTTTTGGGATTCATTAACTAAAGGTAGATTTAACCTTGGAAAAGGTATGCCTATACTTCAAAATACAGTTTTTGGGCAAATTGTATCTGGATATATACCAATTTCTGCATTAAATACTCAGTGCTATTTGGTAAATAATCAAAACTTACATAACAGTTTAGAAAGGTTCTGGTGTACAGAGGAAGTAGGTCGTAGCTATTTATGTTCGGATGATATGTGTGAAAAACACTTTCTTAACAATTTTTCTAAAGCTGCTAATGGTCAGCTGTTTATAGTGAGATTACCTTTAAAGATGCGAATTAATGAGTTAGGAGATTCAAAAAATATGGCTCTTAAAAGATTATTGAATTTAGAAAGTAGGTTTAATAAGAATTTTGAATTTAAAGACGTATCATGCCTTTATGAGGGAATATGAGGAATTGGGCCATATGACGCCATTAGATCAAATAGATGATTCAGAAATATCTTATTTTTTACCACATCATGGAGTAATTAAGCATGATAGTATTACGACAAAATTAAGAACCCTTTTTGATGGTTCAGCTCCGACTACTTCAGGAAAATCACTAAATGATATTCAGTTTAAAGGAGCAATACTCCAAAATGATATTTTAGATATTTTATTACGTTTTAGAATGCATACGGTTGTTGTTACTGCTGACATAGCGAAAATGTATTGTATAGATGTATTCTAGTACATCCTGATGATAGACACCGACAAAGAATATTTTGGCGTATGTCACCTTTAGAACCTATTTCAGTATTTGAATTAAATACCGTGACTTATGGCACAGTTAGTGCACCATTTTTGGCTATACGATGTTTGAGGCAATTAGCAACTGATTATTCGACATAATTTCCTATTGCATCCAAAATAATTTCACAAGATTTCTACGTGGATGGCTTATTGACTGGGTTTGATAATGAACATGAGGCCTCGGATGTTTGTAAGGATATTTTTAATATTTTAAATTCAGCCTCTTTTTGTTTGAGAAAGTGGAACTCAAACAACAATGATTTTTTACAAAAATTGGGTACAATTTGCAATGGAGAAGATCCTTTTAGTACCTTAAAATTGGGAAACGATGAACAAATCAAAATTTTAGGGATTCAGTATGTTAGTAAAACAGATATTTTATCTTATCAAATTAACGTTATGATTCTAGCCATTCAATAATCACCAAAAGAACAATTTTATCCCACATTTCCAAATTATATGATCCGCTTGGTTTAGTGAGTCCTTGTATCATTTTAGCAAAAATATTAATTCAAAAGTTGTGGCTTTTAAAAATAGATTGGGACTGATCAATCCCTCTTGATTTGGAAAAGTATTGGCTAGAAATAAAAAACGATTTATCCAAGTTAAATAAACTAAAAGACATGCAATTATTAAAGGTTCTATAAAAATTGAATTGCATGGCTTCTCCGACGCATCTCAAAACGCAATTCTGCTGTGATCTATTTAAGAAGTGAAGATGAGACTGAAAGGGTTCAAGTTTCATTACTTTGTTTAAAAACTCAAGGTTTTAACAATTCCACGTTTAGAACTTTGTGGTGCACTTTTATTAGCCCGATTAACCCATGTCGTGGCTAAGGCACTTTCTTCTCAGTTTGATGCCTATTTTTGGTGTAATTCTGAGATAGTTTTACATTGGTTACATAAACAACCAAATATGTTACAAGTCTATGTCGGTCACCGAGTGTCAGAGATACAAACTTTAACAGATGTAAACCAGTGGAGTTATATTAATACTAAAAAAAATCCAGCAGAAATTGCATCTAGAATTCTTCCCAGTGACTTATTGCATTGCTCAATTTGGTGGAACGGGCCATCTTTTCTTCATGGTATGCATAATTGGCCAATCCATTTCGACTTATCAAAATCAATTAGATTGCCTGAATTAAGGGCAGAAAACTTTTGCAACATTTCGAGTAATCAATTAAGTATATTTAATAGATATTCAAACTTGAATAAGTTAATTAAGGTGTGGGCTTATTGTCATTGTTTTATCTTTAATTTGCGAAATAAAATGAGACATTTTGGTCCTCTAAAAGTCAATGAATTAGACTGTAGTTTAAAGAATTTAGTGAAGTTAGCTCAACACGAAAGTTTTGAAACTGAGATTAATGTTTTATCTTTAAACAAGGGTTTAAAATCAAAACATAGATTATTAGGTCTTGCCCCATTTTTGGATACAGATGGTTTACTTAGAGTAGGGGGACTCTTAAAAAATTCCTTTATAAAATTCGACATGAAACAACCATTACTGCTCGACAGTAAACATATTTTGAGTCAATTGATTTTTCAAAGCGAACATCTAAGACTTTTTCACGCAGGACCTCAATTGCTTCTCGCAACTATTCGACAACGATTTTGAGTTTGCTAAACCTGTTGTCAAAAAATGTTTTAAATGTTTTCGGTATAAACCTAAACCTGCAAACGCAATTATGACTGATCTACCTTATTCTAGGGTGAATATTTCAAGTCCCTTTGCCATAACAGGTGTTGATTATGCGGGCCCTTTTTTATTAAAAGACAGAAAAGGTCGAGGTTGTAAAACCTATAAGGCTTAGTTATGTTTATTCATTTGCTTTGCTACCAAAACAGTACACTTAGAATTAGTGACAAGCTAAACGATTCTGTTCAAGAAGAGGAGTTCCGTCTCACATATACTCCGATAATGGGTCTAATTTTATTGGAGCTCAAAAAGAAATAAGATTATTATATAATTTTTTGTTAAACTCACAAGAGGAGTTGTGTAGTTACTGTAGTAGTAAAAATATCATGTGGCATTTCATTCCACCTAATACACCAAATTTCGTAGGCCTCTGGAAGTCAAATATAAAAGGAGTAAAGTATCATTTGTAACGTGTATCACTTATGAAGAATTCAACACATTCCTTGTACAAATAGAAGCAACACTGAATTCCCATCCATTATACCCCATGTCATCGGATCCCAGTGATGTAGAACCCCTCACTCCATCTCACTTTTTGGTTGGCAAACCACTCGTCAATCTACCAGAACCACAGTTTCCTGATGATATCCGAATCAATAGTTTGTCTCGCTTCCAATTACTTCAGCAGATGCACCAAGAATTTTGGCGCCAATGGTCTAAGCTATACCTGAGACAATTACAGGAGAGGATTAAATTGAAAAAGGATGGTTCGAGTTTGAAACTAGATGCACTTGTTCATATAAGAAATGACAACTTACCACCATCAAAATGGCTTTTGGGGCGCATTATCAAGCTACACCCTGGGGATGATGGAGTTGTTAGGGTCGTCGCAGTCAAGACATCAAATGGAACGTTAAAAAGAGGAATTTCTCAGATCTGCACACTACCATTATCTACTGAAAAATCTGAGGACAATCCTGATGTTAACTTGTACACTGGGAGTGTCCAAGGGGGGGGGGGGGGGAAAAGGGTAACGCTATTCTCCAGCGAAACTAATACAGGAACCGGCAACGCTGTTGCCCGCTCTCTTCACCACGAACAACAAACGAGCCGTGACAGCTGATTTTGTTCTCTACATTTAAATTAGTAAATTTGTTGTAAAAAGGTGTACTTCAATAAAATAAATAGTTTAAAATCAAGATACAGTGCACTCTGTTGAAGTCGTAACCAAATAGACATCTAATTAATCAATGTTTTTAACAAAACAATGTAAGCATGATATTAATCGATCGGTGATCAATTTGAGACACTGATTATTTTACCAGGCTTTTAAAGTGATTATTCGGTGTTGAAATCAGATCGATTTTGCATTGTACAGTTAGAACAATTACCTGAAACTCTATAAAAAGTAAGCAGAAAGGCCCAATGTCAATGCTAAATGATGATACCACATTAGTGTATCTCTGAGCCCAAATATAGTTAAGTTTTATCACAACTGTATTAAAATGGTCAATAGTAATTAATTCAATATCCAAAATTAAATCCTACTTTGATTAAGTTGAAATTCTACCACATACCCCCTTAGATACTAAATACAAACGTTAGCAGACTTACCTTAGTAGCATCTAGATGTTCTTTAGCTCTATCCTTAATAGGCTGCAACGTTTCTAATTTGCCATATTGGTCATCTAACCAATTATCCTCGACCTGCTTGGATTCTCCAAATTTCTGCAAAAGATCGTACGCTTGCTGGCAGCCTCTTAATCGATCAGCCAATTGCTGACATACACTGGCCCATCTACTGTTCAATCTTTGAATATCTTTGTCCAAGCGATCGACGTCAGAATGTGAACCTCTTTGATTAGGCCTAGACTTTTCTGTTAACCTTTTAGCGTTGTCAAAGTCGTCGTTCAGTTGGTCCATGGCAATTTGTTGTTGGCCAACAGCACTCTCAAGTTTCAAGAGATCATCGTGTACGGCCTTCAAGCCTTTTTCGGTATTGGGAAGTTCTTTGAGACTAGCAAGCTTGCTTTCAAACTCTGAGATAACTTGCTGGGCGTCTTCCATACCATTAAGAACAATTTCCATACATTTTAGACGTTCAATGTATAGATTGCTGGTGTTCCAAATGTAGTTCCATTTGTCGAGAACTTTTTCAAGATCTTTCTTATGCTGTGGGGTTTTAAGAGTGATGGATCTAAACGTATCTTTAACTTGTTCGATCTCAGGTTCCAGGTTTTGCAACCGAGATTCGAACTCTTTGTGCTCTAGAACAAGATGTTGTAAAGTATCAACATCTCTTGGTAATGGTGAGAGAACGCGCTGATTAATAATGCGCTCAGCTTCATCAAGGGCTCTCTGAAGATTGTGAATCTGGTTGTTAAATACTTTCGTTTGATTCTTGCTTTCTTCTTCGGCTCTGGCGCGCTTTTCAAACTCATCGAACAGACGGTTGACTTCGTCCATTTCTCTTCTTAGCCTTCTAAGTTGTGGGTCAGATGGATCTCCTTCAGCTATAAGTTTATCAGCATCTTCGTTTAAAGCTTTTCTAATATCGTTTCTTTGTTTAGCACCAATTGCAATGAACTGAGGTAAGTCCCATCCTTTGACAACTTTGATAGTAGCAAAGATCATGTTCTGTCTCATTCTGAGTTGTTTCTTCTGCCACAGGGCGATGGAACGATCGTATTGACGTTGTAAACGATCGGCAGCATCAAGAGCATCTTTGTCTGGTGGAGGGAGAACAAAACAAACACCAGGTACTTGACACTCAATTCCTTTTGCGTTGTGTAATCTCCACTTAGTACGCCCCGAGTTGTCGGTCAGGGTACATTCCTTGTTCCTTTCAATGACAAACTGGAATAAAATATAAATGCAGTTTTGAAAAAGTTCCACTATTATACGGTTGCTTTAAAATAAATTACAAGATTTCAATTTTGAGCTAGGGCTACTATAGTATAAATTGTCTATAAATCAGTACATTTAAATTAAAAATACTTGTAAAACGCTTACATCGTTTTTCTTATAATTACAAATGGCAGTGACAGTCATTGGTCTAGTAATGGGTTGTCTTCGTTGCTTAAGGGGTACTATTGTTTGTGCTCTTGCATTTAAAGCCTGCACTTGATCTCCAAAAGTGTTAAGTTCGTCCCTCAAAGCTTGCATGCCTTGTAGGAGTCGTTCTCCAACGTCTAGACTAAAGTCACCTTGGCTGAACTCATTGTTCATGATTTCGTCTTTCCTACAATGAGAACAAGTTGAAATTAAAATATTTGAATCTAGACTAAAATTTATCAACATTTTCAGCAATTTCTACTTTACAAACTTAGAGCTCTGAACTAAATACCATGTTAGTATTCTGATCGCACCAAGCATAGGTTTCTGAAGATAACTTATTAAATATTTGGAAATATATTATATTATAGACAGGAGACACCTCAATAACGAATTATTGTTTATTACAATGTAGCAAGAAATTCCCTTCTATTTCAATAAAAAGTTAACCAAAATAGTTTCAAATAATTTTGATATAACTGATGTTAGATATTTTATACATACATTTCTGACTTTGATTAATGGGAAGATTAATATTTGTCTTATGCATTTAACTATTTAGGCCACGCAAATATCCATCTTTTTTAGCTTTTCAAATGTTGTTCGTAATATAATAGCATAACGGCAAATTTTTACATTACTAGAGAAATTATTAAATCATTCTGAGAAAATTCTGAGAACACTGAAAATGGGAATATGCCAGGGCTCTATTCTTGGGCCCTTACATTGATCATTTAGAAAAGTGTGTTCTGTGTGCTGATGATACCACCATAAGAACAAAAGAGGCATGCTGAACGGCCAAAAAATGGATTGTTGCAAACACAGATAATGATGTTGATACTTGGCCATAATATATGTCGGCCAGATAGGGTCACTGATGGTTTTACGATTTTTGTAGAAGGGACGCAGAGGATAGGGTGTAGCAAACAATTAAACATCAGTATTTTCCCTCTTAGAAATTTTGTGTGCTACACCTTCATAAAACATGCGACATTGGTTTCGGGGCATGCAGCGATCAAAATGGTGTTTGACATGCAATGAAGGGTCTTTCATTTAGAATCAAGTCTGGGTTATGTTAGAGGGTAGATTGAAGGAATTATTGATGTGTAAACATCTTACGCGGCGGTATGAGGGTAAATCTCGGCAAATGCGACGGAAATGGGTGGACGGAAATGTGGGGACGGAATGTGTAAACCGATTCTAGCCGCTAGGCGGTATTATTTTACAATTTTGCCATTTAAAATCGTTTTAAACGGATTTTAGACGATAAAAAAGCATATTTTAAATTAAACGAACCGTCAAATGTATTAATTTTATTATTTTATATTCGCAGTATAGTTGGATCCATAGCACAGCTTATTTTTAATGGACGGTTGATGAATTTTCGCTTCAAAATCCACGACTAATTCGTCCTAAAAAAGTCTGAATTTTCGGATTTTTATACAATTTTGCCATTTAAACGGATTTAGACGATAAAAAAAACATATTATTATTTTAAATCAAACGAACTGTCAAAAGTATTATTGAGATGCCCAGACGTTTAAAACAATATTGAGCCATAGCCCTCTTCTAAAATTTGAAAAAGTTGGTTATTGACTTTCCCAAATCAAAGGATGTCGGCCCAATATTATAAGGTAAATAAGCTGTGTCGATATGTTGATGTTATTCCTGGTGGCATTAGATTTTCGTGTCGAATTTGTGCAGTGAATTAATCCACAAATTCAAAAAAGTTTCCCGAAATCCCAAATTATCATAGAAATAGGACTCCTAGAAGGCTAATATATAAGGGTATATAAGCAGATCTACTCACGAAGGAAGAGAGACAAAATATCCATGTGTAAGACAGAAACGCTGAGTTTCGTAGCTTTTGCGCCTGCCTGTCTGTATAAGGGCATGTTGAGTATTAAATTGAAGGCATTTTTCACAAGTAACACCGAAAACGAATTATAGTACTATCAAACACACGGCAATAATAAAAAACACAAGAACTCTTTACAAAACTGAACAACGAAAGTCGAAAAGCAAAGAAAACAAGAATTCATGATGACGTCCGATCGGGTCCACGTCCTTGCAATCTCGCAACGTTGCCAAGTATAAGATATGTAAAGTACTAGGTTTTAACGTAACACAGAAATTATTAACATAATCAAAAATCTTAGCAACATATACTTCAAAAATATTAGGGTAAATTTATAATATGAAACAGATTTAAAAAAAATCCGTTTCGGGGTTTACTTCCTACGTTTTTCAGTAGTCATCTAATTAAAATACACATAAAACGGTAAATTTCTCCTAGTTTGGCAACGGTGTTGTTATATAAACTGCATGTAAGCAAGTAAATATAGGTCCTTATTTACATGCCCGCGCAAGCGTATTATCACCCAACCCCTATTGTTTTCTCCCTTTCTCCGTGAGGGACTTCTCACTCTATCAGCCTTCTAGGAGTCCTATTTCTATGCAAATTATAAAGTTTACGTAATAGAATGTCTAGTGACACTACGTCAAAGGCCTTTTTTAAATCTACAAATACCGCCACAGCCATGTTTTCCTGGTCCAGTCCTTGTGCAACACAATTTACAAAATCAAAGGTAGCTGACTGAGTATTACTATTATTGATAAATCCATACTGGAAGAAATCTACAGTCTGACTGTCATTAATAAAAGACATAATTCTTATTTTAACAATTTTTTCAATAAATTTACAGTTGGCCTATAATTGTTCATATTGTCCCTATTCCCCGATTTAAATATCGGAGTTATCTTGCTTATTTTTAATTCAGGTGGAAAAATTCCGCTGTTAAAAACGCCATTTATTAATCGGACAACAATAGGCAGTATTTCATTTTTTAGATTTATTACATCTAACACTGTAATGCCATCATAACCTGGATACGAATTTTGTTTTAATCCTCCAATTATGTAATTAACCTCAGTCTCATTAGTCAAAGCTATTTCCCTTAAATTATTATCACATAGTACCTCACTAAATTCAATATCGCTCTTTGCACATTTCGTTTCCTCATCTAAACTTGCTATTGTATTTTCACCAATGGCCGAAAAATGATAATTTAACTTATTTACTATATCCACACCTTCCTCAATTTTCTGCCCATTCACAGTTAACAAATCAAAGTTAGTATTTTTAGATTGTTTATTAAAAAAATTGTTGACAAATTGCCACTGCTTTCTTATATTTGTCCCTGCACGGTTCCACTGTGAACGGAGATACACATTTTTAGCTGTTTTTATTTTATTATTTACCTGATTTTTCAATGCCTTGAATTCATTGGCAAATTGAATACTATTAGGAAATTTTAATTTTGTTTTATAAGCCTTATCACGCGTTTTATTCATTAGATCTAAAATATCTTTGGTTATCCAGTCATTATTTGATTTAATTTTAATAGTGATGGTGTATTCTGAACGATTTTTGCAATCCTTAATTATATCAATTAACTCCGTAAATGAAGATATATTGCAATAATTTTTATTATGCATATGCTGAACTATAGAAATAAATTTTGTATGATCAATATTTTTAATGTATTTTTCTACCATTGGTTTGTACATTTTTATATTGTCATAAATTGAAAATGATAAAAATTTATGATCTGATAGACAATTTTCCTTAACCTTTACAGAACGTACTAAATTCGATGAGTAACCAGAAAATACATGATCAAGTTTTACTATTTGGGGTCACTCTAGTAGCATTATCTATTTGGACGGTGTTATTAATTTTAAAATTGCATAGCGTTAACAAATTTTTATAACCATCATGTACAGCAGTATTTTCTAATAAATTTATGTTAATGTCTCCTAACAAAACGTGTTTTTTTGGGGTATTTCACTAAAATAAGCTCTAGATCTGCAAGAAAATGGTCATTGTTGTATGACGGTGGTTTATAGAGGACATTCAGTTTTATGTCAGAATCACCAATTGCACACATGCGCTATCCTGAGAAGAACATACCAATTTTCTACTTTTGATTGAATTACTTATGTATATGGTGATTCCTCCACCTCTTCCTTTTCTGCAGTAATGTATAGAATTATAACCATCTATTTCATATAAAAACGTTTCATTCTCATGCAGCCATGTTTCGGTAAATATCACATTCGCATGCGCTTGCACGAACACAGCATTGCACTAAACCAAATTTGTTTCTAAGGCTCTGTATGTTGGTATAGGTTACATTTATTTTGTTTTTAAGTGTATGCTAGTTTTGAAGCTGGTTCTCGTCTGTGATACTCATAACCCTGGAGTTCTCATCTCTTCTCAGGAGGATGTTTCCCCCACTAATCCATAAGTACTTGTAATGATTCTCCTTTTTGAAACTTCTGGCAGCTGTAAATAATTTCACATTCTGTTTTGTTAGATCATGGTTGATACAGATCTTGTTATCCTGCTGAAACTCAAGGCACTTACTCCTGAGGGTTAGCTTTTTCTTTGATTTGATTATTCTTTCTTTATCTTTTATCTCTTATCATTTTCCAGCCGAAAAGCCGTAAATCTACCACGTATTGGTGCATCCAATTTTTCTCCGACCTTCTTAACCAGATCCACTAGATTTTCATTATTTTCCACGGGTACACCCTGTACTATTATATTATTTATTAGTTCCTTTTGTTCCCTTTTGTTTAACTCTTGTTTAATTTCTTTAAGCTCTTCTGCCAATGGTTTATTAATATTTTCTTGCTCTTGAAGCTTTATAATAATAGGATCGAACTTTTTTTCCATATTTGTAAGTATTTCCTCCATTCTTACTAGCTTTTTCGTAATATCAGCTAAAGTAACTTCTCTCTCAGTTTTGTTTTTGCAATCATCACATACCCAAGCTTCATTAGACTTACTTAATTGATGGCACATGGAGAGACCAGTGGCGTGCATACAATGAAAGCACAAATGCATTGCCTACCCTGACGTTTTGATATATTTTTATATTTTCCCATTTAATTTTAATTCCGGTAATATAAATTATAACTTTATTAAAAATTATAATGCAAATTTCAAAGCATATCTTAAGCGCCAATTAAAATATTAATAATATCATAGAAAATTATCACACTCATATTACGCTACGTACGTGTATTAAACGGAATAATATTCTCAGGTCGCAATCCGCTAAAAAGCATCTCATAAGAAATCAAAGGCATGCATTTACACCGTCTATATTGGATTTACTAGGCAAGCGAAAAGCAGTGCTTGAAAAAAGATAGCCAAATGAAACGATACATAAAAAAGAAAAGAGACAAAGCCATGCGACCTACGCAATGATAAGTGGCGTTGCCAAAATGTGCTCTCTTTAATTAATATTTTGCTAGGCATTGTTTTTTACGCTTTAGTAATTGGTTAGATAGAAAGCGAAGCGATTACCGGCTACACCATTACAGGGTTTGGTTAAAGAAGGTTTATTATTTAATAATGTTCATCTTTAAATTAAATTACATTACATCGAGCATCCAGCAATTTATTAATATTTGGGTATTAATAATGTCATGCCTTTTTGTAAGAAACTGATTAACTGAAACGATAATACAACGCCGCCAGCTATTTTCCTATGTGAGATTGGGATTTGACGCGCCGTGGTTTTAATAATTATTGTTTTGAATTGTTAGAGTTCAGTTAGTTTAGTACCTATTATACAAGGGGTTGTTTTCTTTGTGTTAGTGTTATTGGTTAGACAAATTTTCTGATTTGTTTTACTCTCGGTTTTAGTGCTTTTTATTATGGAGTGCCAGTGCGATGACAGTGTAAACTGCCTGGAAAAACTTATTAACCGTAAGCCCTTTACGAGTATGACATTTACGGAAAAACAAAATGTTATTAAAATTGGTAGACCTACCCCAGACTTAAAAATCGTGCAACGGCAAAAAAAAACTTCTCGATATTTTAATAAAAAAATCTATGACAATTATAAGTGGCTCTGCGGGTGTAATCATAAAAATAAAATGTATTGTTGGCCATGCTTACTCTTTGGCAAAGAGAGAAATGTTTGGAGTAAAACTGGGTATATTGATTTGAATAATTTTTCAAATGCGGCAAAAAAACACGACCAGTCCACTAACCATTTAAACAGCGCACTTTCTTTGCATAGTTTTGGCGAAACTAGGATTGAAAAGACTTTATCCCGCCAGTTTCGAGAAGAAGTTGAAAGGCACAATGGGAGGGTGGATAGAAATCGTAATGTGATGCGGAGATTAATAGATATTACTTGTTATTTGGCCATGCAGGAATTGCCGTTTCGCGGGCACTTTGAATCTGCACATTCCGTAAACAGGGGTAACTTCATAGAATGTATTAAGTTATTGGCTAATTATGACGGTCTTTTAGCAGATCACCTTCAGTTAGTAACCGAAAAAGAAAACAGGCCCGCATTTAGTGGATTGTCAAACAGAATTCAAAATGATCTTATTGCCAGTATATCCGCGGTAATTATAAAAACTATTCGCACTGAAATTCTGCAAACAAAATTTGTTGCAATAATGATAGATGAGACTCCCGATGTCAGTGGTAAAGAACAATTATGTGTTATCTTAAGATATTTTAATGAAAATAATGAAGTTGTTGATCGGTTTATTAAATTTTTTGATGTTTCGGCAAATAGAAGTGCAGATGCACTGACGAAAATTGTATTAAACATAGTGAAAGATTACGAGTGTTGTGATAAGCTTATAGCACAGACTTACGACGGAGCTGCAGTATTATCTTCCGAAAAAAATGGCGTTCAAAAAAGAGTCCGCGAAACTTGTACAGATGCTTTGTATGTGTGGTGCTCTGCGCATATTTTAAATTTGGTCTTGTCCAAATCGTGTGAACGTGTTGTTGAAACTAAACATTTTTTTAGCACAATAAGAAAGTTAGCAACGTTTTTTCACACAAGTACCAAGAGATCGGATTTGTATAACAAGTTTTGTTCGAAAAAATTACCGCGGGTTGTGCAAACAAGATGGGTTTATAATTCCCGAACGGTTAATGTAATATACACCGAACGTGAAAACCTTATTAAAATTTTTTCTGAAATAATAGAAAATCAAGCAGACTGGGATGGTGACTGTATTTCTGCATCACGAATATATGAATTTGCTTTAAGGTATGACTTTGAATTCAATTTCTTTTTGGAAATATTTAATACAATATTTGGACAAACCGATATTTTATATAATATTTTACAGTCAAAAATTGTAGACGTTGGATATTGCGTAAAAAAAATTGATGACTTTACTGATTTTGTCGAAAAGGTTTTTGAAGAAAATGATGTTATTTACGAGAAAATTGTTAAAAATTGTGGAGAACCAAGAAAGATTCGAAATATAGGTGATATGAAAATACATTATAAAAGAGTATTCAGAGAAATAGTTGACAACGTCAAAAACGAAATAACTGACAGGTATAAAGAGGTTCGTGAGTTGCATTTTTTAAAACTTTTAGATCCTGAATCATTTCATGCTTTCCATTCAAAATTTCCTGATGATATTTTTTTACGTTTAAAATCTAAATATGAAAAATTTTTCGATTGTGATCGCTTAAAAAATGAATTAATATGCCTTTATTCTTCGGCCGAATTTTCCAAACTGCATGCTTACGAAATTGTAAGTTATATCCAGGAAAAAACATTATGTGATGTGTTTCCGCAATTATTAACATTAGGAAAATTGGTTTTAACGATTCCTGCTAGTAGCGCTTCGGCAGAAAGGTCATTTTCTGGTTTAAAAAGAATCCACACATATTTAAGAAATACTCAGGGGCAAGAAAGATTGACTAATTTGGCCGTTATGTCTTTGGAAAGTGAACTTTTACAAGATATAAAGAGAAATACAAATTTTTATAATGATGTAATTAATGAGTTTTTACAAAAAGATCGAAGAATTGACCTAATCTATAAATAATAATGTTACCTATACTTGAATAAGAATTAAGAGTGACTAAAATATAGTAAAAAGTTATCGTTTACGTGTGTGTGACTTACTTTATAATAATATTCGTAACTATCTTATATTCGTTTTTAAAAGTGACTATTTAGATTGTATTTAATTCGCGATTTAACTTTATTGTGGACATATGGCGTTGTATGTTGTTGCCGCAATTTATGCCCTAGTACGTTTACGTAAGACGTTCGTGAAAGAACCTTGGTAAGTAAATACAATTATTAGTTTTATTTTTGTTCCTAATGCCAACATTTTTTGGAGGCTCAAAATGAACGTTTTTGGGCGTGGCACCTGAGAAAAATTTCTGTCTCCGACGGCGCCTCCCCCACCCCACTTTCGCGTTATCTTTTATGATTGCCTACCCTGTTTACAATATCACTGCACGCCACTGGAGACACTCTTTATGCTTCCAGGTATTGCATTCTTCACATAGCAGAGCTTACTGGTCGTCGGTGATATTTTTAGTGCATAAATTATACCTAAGGTTTTCCTTTGGCCTAGGCATACTGGCAACGTCGCAAATGGTGGATCCACGCCGTGTCGATGTGTAGATGTTCAATGTTTTGACACAAATAAAGCAGATTGCAATCACTAATCGCGCAAATAATCGTCACTGTAGTTTATTACGGTCTTTTGTTACACTATAATATGGGTTTCACCAAATAAACAACGCTTAAACTTCCGATATTTACAAAAATTCCAGAGCGAGGTCACAAACAACCGTCGATAATCCACTGTTGCCACTTAACTTAATAACATAATGTGTTACATCAGCCGTAGAAAGAAACAAAGCTAGCTAAGCGTGAAGGCGAAGAGAAAGATACACGAGAGTCGATGAAATTGCTGGTCAGAATTAATTACGGCGTAAACCCAGGACGTTTCTCATTGTTTATTGTTATATCTTTGTTAGTTTACAAGCAAAAAATATGGGATTTGCTCTATTACCTTGTCAAGACATCAGCGGAACTTTTATAAAGAATAATTTTTCCACATTTAGGCCTTCCCTTTTTGTTAATTGAATGGTATATTTAAAAAAGACCACTTTTTATCCAAATTTTTGCACGGTTGAAATCGAAATATTTACGTTTAAAATTGTCTTCGGACATAAGGGCTAATGCAAATGTTTTTTTTTTAATAATTATCAAAAAATACTCCCTACTACACCTTATTGTGCATTGAACCAAAAAAACAAGTTTTTTTTCTCTATACGGTGGTACCAATATCTCGATTTTTGATGATAGTGTATTACCTCCATGTACTTTCATCCCTGAAAAATTCAGCTTGTGACGCCATACTATAAACGCAAGAATTGCATATTATTACTAAATTAAGCTAGAAAGTGTGAATCTAAATAGCGCACGGATGGGCCTTCTCGTGATTTTACGAACATTCCCGACCTTTTTGCATGACGAAAATGCATTTAATCAGAGCACCGAACACTAGCGCACGGCTGATTTAGATGTGGTTAAGGGCGGAGGCCGCCATCGGACGCTCAGCGTTTTGATCGTCGCCGTCGTAGGCGCGGTTTCGCTCTTATAAACAATGTATTCTGCGGCTAGTGGAGATTCAAAAATATGTAAATTCGCAAATTATAGTTAGTTTATGATAAATTGCATGTAGGGAAGATTTTATTCTTCTATTTATTTTCGCAGGCAGTGCGCGCGCACGGGCGCACTTATTGAAAATCCGCCCCAGATCTTAACCCTCCAACGCATCTTTATTCTTCAAAGATATGGTATATATAAAGGACCATTTGAATACAAAAATACAAATGATATTTTGCATAAGCATATCACAAGGAACAGAGACGACCTGGAGGTCCCTTGTCTCCGAATCTTCATCTCAAAAAGGCCCAAATAAGGACAGTGCTATTACGATCGTTGAGATAGGTAGTGCGCATCATTACAATGAAGTTCGAATTTTTGAGTTGTGATTTATCGGGTTTAATGCATGCGGTTTTAAAGTTGAATAGCAGTATTTTATGAGAATCGCTCGTCTGTGTATAATATCAAACTTACTCTCTAAGCCATTCCTCAGCTGTATTGATATCCTTGAAGAACTGTTGGTACACCCTGGTATTCTGCAAATGAGTCTCGAGGCAATGAGTGAGCTGAAGCAACCAAGCCCATTGTGCGTTCATAGCTGCTAAGTGGGCTTCGATAGCTTTGGTTGCAGGGTGGTTCTGCAGGACTAGCGCTTCTCCGCGTTCCAAAACTGAGTTGAATTGAATTTCCCGTTTTTCTAGATCACTCATTAGGTGCTAGAACAAAAAATTAGTTAAATATTAGGAAAACATGGATATTTTCGTAACATACCTCATCACCACTTCCATAATTCTGCTGCGTGAAGCAGAAACAAAATACAGTGTCTAACTAATGTGCAATAACTAATATTAATTTATACGCTTTTTAACTTGGTCAATCCCTTGTATCCGCCAATTTGTATTAAATTTGAAATTAAAGACCACCATTAACATTTCATATTTACTTTGAAACACGAATAATTTGAATTAATTTAAACAAAAGTATTTATGTAATAATCAATAACTAACTAATTGTTGAATAAAGGTTATGTCAGATCCATGTGTTTACCAAAGTTTATTCCTCAAGTTTTTGTGGTAAATTTTCTTTAAGAATTTCCAGTGAAGTGTGCATTCCACGAGGTTTATTGCCCTGTAGGCTTACAATAATGGGTTTGTGATATACTTGAATCGTCTAACGAAATTTTTACGTTTTGTTCAAAAGAGAGGTTAGACCTGAATTAGGATGGAAAACTTGTGTAAATCATGTAATAAAACTATTTCTGGAGTGAAGGCAGTGTGTTGTGATAGTTTGGGACATTATTATGCACCCGCTGGAGGGCTGCACAGGATTGAATGCATCAGAACTCAGAGCTGTTGTTATTCAAAAACGCATTATGATGTATTTCTGTAAACCATGTAGGGAGGCTTTTAAAAATGTGCCTGCCCTTTTGCAACAAATTAGAGAGTTGAAGAAGGAGGCTGATCTTTTAAAAAATGAGCTTGAAACTGTCAAAAATCAGAAATGCAACCATGGTGCTTGGGAAATTAATACAGAAGGAGTCTTTAATGAAATACAGGAAAAGGTAACCAGATCTAGGAACTTTATAATGTGAAGGAATCGGGTAGTGAGGATTTTTCTGTGAAGATTGAATATGATAAGAAGGTGGTGTAGGAGGTTTTTCAAACATTGAATGTCAGCCCGAGCATTGGAGCTGTGAGTAAGGTAGGGAAGGTTCTTCGGATAGGTAGAAAGAAGGATAACGCTTGTAGACTACTGAAAGTCATCTGTGCTGATCCGTCGTATGTTAAGGAAGTTTTGAAGGCTAAGAAAAAGTTAGTACAATCTGAGTATAAGATCAACTCTGATCAGACTACAATACAGAGGGAGCAATTTAAGAAAGCATTAGCTGAATTGGAGTTGAAAAATGAAGGGAAGGATAAAATAGTTTTGTAATTCGGTATATCAATGGTTGTCCTAAGGTTATAAAAAATGACAGACAAACCGATAGAAAAAAACTACATAGTGCCCCATTATTGATGTACTACCAGAATGTTAGTCGGATGCGTACCAAAATATCGGACTTTAGTTTGGCAGTGAATTCTTCAAATTATGACATTGTTATTGTCACGGAAAGCTGGTTGTATGAAGATATCTGTTCAGAGGAACTAAGTTGCAGTAACTACAACATATTTAGAGCTGACCGTAATGCACAGATTACGGCGAAAGACAGAGGGGGGCGGTGTGCTGATCATGATGAAAAATCATATACGGGCTTCAATTGTCAGTAAGTCTGAGACTACCTTTGAGCAATTGTTTGTATTATGTAAATGTTTGGGAGCTGAATTTAATTTAGGGGGTATTTATATATCTCTTAAATCATCTGAAGATCTGTACAGGGACCAGATTGTATAGAGCATTGCGAATTTTCGATGTTCGCTGATGATCTCAAATCGTTTTCATTGGTTCTGAATGATACTGATATTAGTTTACTTCACGGGGATCTGGATAATCTGTGTGAATAGTGTAAGTTAAACTTGTTAGATATGAATGTTGAAAAATGCTTTAAGATTTCTTTTAATAAAAGGAAAAATAAAATCCCATCCTCTTATTCAATGGATGGACATTTGCTGGAAAACAGGGAACTGGCTAAGGATTTGGGAATACTTTTTGATTCTAATTTGGGTTTTGGTGAGCATTTCAATCAATTGGTGGTTAAGTCTCAAAGGATGTTGGGATTTACTTTAAGAAATTGTACAGATCTTTCTCTGGAAGCTGTGAGGTCAGTGTATGTCGGTTTGGTCAGATCACAACTTGAATATGGTTCAAGCATCTGGACGCCTCAGTATAATGTTTATAAGTCATTTCTCGAGAGAATACAAAACAAATTATTGAGATATTGTAATCATAGATTTAATTTGAATCTCATTGCTGATCATGACTACTCTCGTATTTTGCATAAACTGAAATAATTGCTTACTCTTGATAAAAGAAGGATTATGTATGACATTTCTCTCATTTATAAAATACTGAATGGTATAATATCGTGTCCATTTTTGCTATCGGAAATACATTTTTCAGTTCTTTCAGTTTATTTGATTTTGTAAATTTATATTGACATAACCATATTGTATACTGTTGTTATTTAGTAATGTGGGTTTCCCGTTTAATAAATACATAAATAAAATAAATGAATAAATAAATACTTACTATGTATGCATTGATTAGTGACTGGTTGAAATCAAGTGAATAAATTGAAGTTTTGTTATTGACTATAGTGGAACTTCTAAAGCAGACTAAATTCAATAGATAATTTAAAGCACAAGAAAATAATTATCCGCACATTAACTAGAGCAATTTGGGAACGTAGAAGCTAAATTTAACTATTTAATAGAGAACAACAAAGTAAATATCCAAAGAGCTTATTTTCGATCATACTAAATATTGATATTTAAATCAAAAGTTAATAAACTTAAACTTGTGTGCTTGAAGACGTATAGATTAAGATGTAGTCTAAAGTTCTGATATAGAACACTGACATATATAAAAAAGATATTTACATTAGAACAAGCCAAAATTTGAACTTACCTCGAAATATTTTTCAACACCGTCTACATCTAACTTAACATCACTCCAATCTCTGGTAACTTCGATTTCCTCTTTTTCGTTCAGCCACTGCAACTCCCTAGTAGCGGATTGTATAAAATCGTACAAACTCTCCAAATCATTGGCACGATTTGTACTAAAGGATAACAACTCCGCGTACACCTAAAAAATATTATATTTGTAATTAATTTTGTATATAAAATGTCATTCAATAATTAGCTAATCAACTTAGAAATGTGACTGCACTAGTCTGCGCTAGTTGCAGCGTCCATTACAATTTTTAACCGGATCCTGTATCAAATTATGATAGTATTGTAAATGCGTGATTCCTCTATAGACAATAATAAAATTATGTATGTGTGATATATGGAGAGTGCCCGATAATGGCATAAACAGCACTGAAATTTCCATTTCATCTCGATCTGCCGCATTAAAAAGAGAAAACGTGACTTTTTATAGTTTAGGTTAGTTGCAGTAGTTTGTAATAATTGCAGCGGACACTAAACGCACTTTTGGAAAAATAAATGGAAAATATTAAAAAGGAAATAACGCGTTAAATGGATTAATTACGTAGCAAAAAATCCACATTTAGAATTATATATAAATTTATAAATAGGTACCTTAGTATTGAGATTTACAGTGATATCAATAAATTAAGTATTAATTGCTTACATTGCATACACAAAAAGGCAGAATATTCGACGGTAGTCAACGGGAGTTACTCAAGTGGATAATAAAGATCCGCCTTAGTTGTTTTTACATTCAATACATTCAGCAACAAAGCTCCGTCGCAAATGATTATGAAGAAATGAAGTAAGAATCTAGACAAATATTTGTGTGAAGTGACTTGACCCTTACCTTCTGTAGCTGACCCAAGTGCTGGTTGTACAAGGACAATTCCTCTCCGTTAAAGTACTGTCTTGCTTTAACACACTGCTCTACTTTGGAATGGTACTGTTCAATAGTCCTGTGCTCCCGTTGGTGAATATCACGCTCTTGTTGGATGGATGGAAGATCTGTTCCATAATCAGCCTTTTTCAATTGTTTCTAAAAAAAATATTGCATTTGATTATATGAGCGATAATGCATTACATAATGTAGGTTCGTTAGTTCTATCGAATGTCTCTAGCATCGTGATAATACTATATACTCACCAATTTGTTTTTACACCATTCAATATGTTCTTGTAATGACCTAAAGTGAGGATTGGTGTCGATATTCCTAGTTTCCTGTACAGTTCTAATATGCTTTGTTACAGTTCGCTCTTCCACAGGGAAGCTCATGTTAGCCAAAGGACCGACAATTTTGTTGTGCAACTGATGCCTTAGACGTACCCACTTTTCATGTAGCTTATTAACTCTCTTATCCAGCTCGCCAGCCTACAAAAAGAAAAAGTAGTATGAACAAAGAAATCTATACAAAAAGTATTAATAATATTATTCCTAATTTAGTAAATATAAGCCATTAAAAAACAAGTCACCATTTTTATAAAAAAATATTTCCGGAAAAGTCAATATTTCAATTAATATTATGGTGGTTTTCAGATTCTATTGAAAGAATAAACTATTTTTGGAGATGGGCCCGTGATATAAAATTAAGGTAGAAGTCGTAAAATACACGAACATATCAGAACCTGTTAAATATTACATTACGCTGCTTCATAAACTTTATTAGCAATATAATTGGAGTAATGCAACTACACATTCTGATGGGCTTTCTTCATGACGCTATACAAGATTCTTCAAATAATAGGCTATTGATTATGTCTTAAAAAACAGGGCAATAAGGAACTAAAACGTTCACGGGTTTTTATTACAGAAATCGATCAATGGGTTATAAATGAAGAAAAAACCGCGGAGTGCTATTAAATTAGAGGGTGGAACTTGAAGATAGGGGTGAAAAACCACCCCTTTTGGTTTTTTCAATATATGTCGTAAACAAACCAAAATTCCGATATATCTCATATGCAACTTTTTGTAGAGAATCAAATTTCCCATCGGAATAGCATTTTTTTAATATTAAAACAAAAATTATGCCTAAACAGTCGAAACAAACTTGAAAAAAAGCGAAAATTTCGATTTTTTTATTTTTTTTTTGCTTTTTCGTCTGTATCTTTTTTTTTGGGCTTAGATAGGTATAGGGGTTGCTACAGATAAAAAAAAAATAGATTAAATTTCCTTTAAAATGGAGGGCGGAACAATTTTTTGCATGAAAATTGACCGAGATATGGCCATTTGAACCTTGCTGTTTTTTTTGGCATTTCATCCCTCTTGTACGAATATTGTTTTTCTTCGCATTTTATTGAAAAAAATACTGTTTTATTCAATTAAAAAAGTTTTTTTTTCGTTTATTATTTAGTAATACATGACAAGTACGACAAATTAATGTTTGGAACAATGATGCTACTATATTTCAACAATATTGTCAAACTGCATATCATCATCTATACCTTTAGTAATGTCGTCTTCTGCAATATCAGTTTCTTGTATATTGTCACAATTAATCCCCATGCATTATTTAGAAAAAATTGAGCAAGTAATATTAATTTTTCCGCAACCACAGTTACCATGGCAACCTGTAGTGCAACCACAAGCAACTTTTTTCAGCAAAATCTCTGGCGCTGGAGGTGCCGTTATGCGAATCGCAATTAACCCGTACTTGGACCTTTTCCAACCACAACTCAGAGGGTCCAAGATATTTTCTTTCCACTGCTGCATTTGACGATAAGTCCTCAAGCCATGCTGTTTGATAGCATCACGTGTTGGTGGTAATTGCGTCAGAGAAAACTGGCATTTTTAGACAGCTTACAAAACTTTAAAAATCGGCAGTTGCTCACTCATGTTGGTCTTTGCCCCATACAAACAAGCTACAATGTTTTCCGATGCAGAGGTAATATCTTGTTCAGTTGCATTGTCACGTAAGAATATTTCCATGTATGGCTCAAGTCGTACACTGTTTTTAGTTAAAAAATTCATAAAAAATTTTTTGCCAATGTTATAGAAAGCTGTAGTCGTATCACAACCACTGTAGGCATGAATAAATCCTAGATACTTCTGCAAATGAGGGCAATTAAAACTATTTCTATCAAACAATTTTGATGCTACTTTACAGATGTGTGGTTTTCAAAAATATACATTATCATTTTCCAACTGAGATAAAATAATGAGAAGGTCCACATCTTGTCCAACAATAACAGCATTTTTTAACATAAATGCTTTGTCTTTTGCGCATTCGACAATAAGAAAATCTGCGTCCTCATCTGCTTGTATACTCCCTTCAATTTTTCAATCAAATATACAATGAAGTTCTTTTTATTCCTTTCGTTTGATAGAAAGTTGTCTGGTTTTGTTAGTGGTTTTAAGTCATCTCTAATTTGAGCTCCTGGACCAATGTGCTGTGTTCGACGCAGCCTCTCTGCATTTTTCGTACTGGTGTCTGAGCCGCTTGTATAACCATCAAAAACAACAGTACATTCGGGGTAAAGGGTTTGCAAATAACAAATAAACTTTGTACTTATGTCTGCAAAAGTTTGATTACTGTTCCATACGATTTTATGTACCAAATACCCACCATCAATAACATGGTGAATATTACCGAGAGGAGCATCTTCAAGTGGTGTAAAAAATTCATACAAATCTGATCTAGTATTCTTCCTCATATTGAATCCGTCAAAAATTGATGTTGGATACGGCGCTAATTCAAATTCAAAATACTTTTCGAAGTCAGCATCCGAAGGCTTGCATAGAAGCATTCTTCTAAAGAGTGTGTCAGAGTCGACAACAACACCATCGTCTGCATCTAATCTACTTTTTGAAAATGCATTCTTTAGCGGCAGTACTTTCATTGCCTTTTTAAATTTTACGTCATCAATTGTGCCTTTAAACACGTCTGGAATTAGAGCAATTCCTTTTTCTTGTGCTTCGTGACAATCAATGTCCGAACTTCCGATCACGCCAGTGCTCAGTGAAGTCAAATCACTTGATTGCAGAAAAGGAGGGTGTTCTTCGAACCATTCCAACAAAGGTTTTACATCATCTGCATCTCTCTGAATGCGGGAGGTTCCAGCATCTTTGTGCTGATGTGATGTACCATCTAATTTAAAGTTATAAAAGATATAGATGATGATATCGATATGCAGTTTGACAATATTGTTGAAATGTAGTAGCACCATTGTTCTAAACATTAATTTGCCGTACTTGTCATGTATCACTAAATAATAAACGCAAAAAAGCTTTTTTAATTGAGTAAAACAGTAATTTTTTCAATAAAATGCGAACAAAAACAATATTCGTACAAGAGGGATGAAATGCCAAAAAAAAGCAAGGTTCAAATGGCCATATCTCGGTCAATTTTCATGCAAAAAAATTGTTCCGCCCACCATTTTAAAGGAAATTTAATCTATTTTTTTTATCTGAAGCATTCCCTATACCTATCTAAGCCCAAAAAAAAAGATACAGGCGAAAAAGCAAAAAAAAATTAAAAAATCTAAATTTTCGCTTTTTTTTTCAAGTTTGTTTAGACTGTTTCGGCACCAAATAATTTTTTTTAATATTCAAATGCTATTCCGATGGGAAATTTGAATCTCTACAAAAAGTTTCATATGAGATATATCGAAATTTTGGTTTGTTTACGACATATATTGAAAAAACCAAAAGGGGTGGCTTTTCACCCCTATCTTCAATTTCCACCCTCTAATTTAATAACACTCCGCGCTTTTTTCTTCATTTATAACCCACTGATCGATTCCAGCAATAAAAACCCGTGAACGTCTTAGTTCCTTTCTATATGACATAATCAATAGCCTATAACTTATTTCAACACAGATCTCCTTCAAAACGGTCACTCGAGCATATAGTTTCTTCAGATGAAGAATATGACAACTTTTTGAGGGAAAATTTTAACAATTTCTGAGTTTATCCATTACGTGCCCTCTAGTGACGCCACAGAATGGTTCAAGCCCGCAAAAGGCAGTCTGTGCACCATTCCGTGCGAGCTGGTCAGTGGCTTCGTTGCGTTCCACACTTTCGTGCCCTGGTACCCGCATTAGGGTGAATCTATTTCTGTTTGCCAGTTTACTGAGCCGGGAGTTGATTCTGCTAGATGCTAGCGGTTTTAAGACTGCTTGACTGTCTGATAGGATATAGATCTTTGCACCTCTTAGGCCTTTTTCGGCACATTCAGAGATGGCTATATCGATAGCATTTAGTTCTGCTTGAAAGATTGTGGGAGTGTTTCCTAAAGGTGCAAAGATTCGACACCTAGGCCCGTAAACTCCAGATCCCACTCCATCTTTCATCTTTGATCCATCATCTGTGTAACAGAGAAGTGATCCCATCTCTAGTTCTTTTAGTCTTTCCCCTGTAGTATTGCGGTCTTCCATCACCACTTCAAAGGAGCGATCAAAAGGGAGTTTAGTTTCGATTGTAGCGGTTGGTTTGGTCATCGCCTCTATCTGGGTGTCCTTCAGAATTTTAAAGTGACCAGTCAGGTTTCCTGACTTCAGTTTTTGTGTCTGAGTGACTCTATGCGCACTGGTACAGGCCTCCTTTTCTATGCATATGTGCAGCAGAAGGAGCCCAAGTAGGGTTTCCAGAGCTGCTGTTATACCCAGACAGGCGAGCCTTTACACTCTTGTTAGCTTTCGCTGTGTTGTTATTTCCTTTGTTTTTACCCACTTCACTAAGCAGGCGTAGGTTATAATAGGTTTACAACAGTGTTATAGGACCACCAGATGATGAAAGGTTTTAGGCCCCATGTTTTACCAAACAGTCGTTGACAGGCCCAAAGCGCTGCCGTTGCTTTTTTGATAGTTCTTTCCAGGTGTGGGTTCCAGGTTAGTTTCCGGTCAAGAACGATGCCAAGATACCAAACCTCGTTTGAAAGCTCTACCGTTGTCCCTTCCAAAGTGGGTGCTTAAGGTTCAGCTTCCTTCTTTTTGTGAATGGGATCACTACGGTTTTGCTTGGGTTGACATTTAGTCTTTCCTGTGTACACCATGTGCTGACAAAGTTGAGTGCACTTTGCATACGTTCTGAGAGAACGTTATCATGCTTACCTCTTATTATTATAACTAGGTCATCTGCGTGACCTTGGACTTCAAAGCCTGCTTCAGTCAGTCTTATCAGTAGATCATCAACAACCAGAGACCAGTGTAGTGGTTGGTTCCACTCCTCTGCGGGTTGTGGCGCACTGAATGGATTCATGTGAGGTGTTGTCAAATGCACCCTCCGGATGAGGAACTAATACAACTTTTACATTACGCTGCTTCATAAATTTCATTAGCGATATAAATGGAGTAATGCACATATACATTTGGATGGTCTTTCTTCATGATGCTATACAAGATTCATCAAACAACTTACTCACGTCCTATTTACTTTCAACACAGATCTCCTTCACAAGAGCCATTCGAGCATGTAGAGTTTCTTCGGATTAAGAACTAATACAACTTTTCGAGGGAAAATTTCAACACCATTATTTTGTCAAAATAATAATAATAATAATAAATGTGTTGAGAACAAGGGAGATTGCATTGAAGACATTTAAATTATTACTCTGCCTGGGTCAGGGATTGGTGGTGCTTCCTACGTGCAATATTTTTAACATAGCATCAGACTTCACTTACCTGGGGGTATCTACCATTACGTAAGGTGTTTACATCTGTTTTCAGGGACTGAATAGCTTGTTCGGTCACAACGAGATCGTGATCGATTTGATCAGCTACTTTCTTAGCTTCCAGCGGGTGGAGTCGTTCGATTCGTCGGGATTCGTGCTCTATCGCTTGCTCGATTTGGTCAAGGTTGGCATCGGTTTGTTTAATTTCTCTGAAAAA
>MU185593.1:89546-108847 GCA_016904865.1 Pissodes strobi | reverse complement strand
TATCAAACAAAAAAGAAAATGACGTACGGGCCGAGTTATCGAATTTTGAAAATAGTGTTTTTTGAAAAAAAAAGTGTCAAAATCGGCGGCAAAAGTTGAGGAAAAATACAAGGATGTCAAGAAAAATATCAAACAAAAAAAAAATGACGTACGGGCCGAGTTATCGAATTTTGAAAATGGTGTTTTTTGAAAAAAAAGTGTCAAAATCGGCGGCAAAAGTTGAGGAAAAATAGAAAGATGTCAAGAAAAATATCAAACAAAAAAAAAATTACGTACGGGCATAAACTGGCCGAAACAGGCTCGTAGTTTATTAAAATAATCGGGTATAATTCCTCGAAATATGCGACGAGTAAAGCGAAATATTTTTCCGAATATCGATTTGTTCAGGTACCTTCATTAGGGAACTCTCGCGTCCTTTCGGTAGATTTGGCGTTGTGTTGCCTAGTTCCTGGTCTAGTTTTCTAGCCTTTAAGAAGAGTGCCTTTATGGTCAGATATAGTCTGATTAATAATTGATTAACGAAGACATTGCCCAATTTACTAATTTAATTTTAGTCGCCTGCCCAAAGTATCATTTATTATTGGCCTACCTAGTTTTAATTATAAACATAATTAGTTAGTAGAGCGGTATTGTGAAGTCAGACTATGGTTTGCGCGCCTAAATAATAATCGTATAAGGTCTTTCATTCATGTAACTTGAACTGTGATTTTCTAAAGTAAGAATGTATATTTTTAATTAGTTCAGATTGTTTCTAACCTCGGTTATATCGCGTAATACTTCTCTTTGAATCTCGTTAGCCACTACAAGGTGATCATGTTTGAGTGAACCAAGGAACCTAATTATTATTGGAAGTTTTTGTTCTATCCACGATACATAATGCTATGGGCCCTTAATCGAGCGAGATAATTCAATAAATAATTGTTTTTTTAAATTTTCTTTTATTTATTTACCTTTATGTCTCAAGTAACTGAGTAAAATTTCTGACTATTAGAACAGTAGACAGTTCTAGTCGTAATAGTTAGTATAGCAGCATAGAATATCGGAAAAATCGTCATCTTATTGTTCTGTGTTCTGCATTGAGTAATAAACCAACTTTCTATTTACTGAATTTGTCTGTGATTTAATTATTCATGGATTACCCGGATACGAAGAAATCAGGACGATTAAAGAAGGTGGGTACTTTGACTTAATTCATTTGCGCTCTATGTTTGGAATATTTCGGTTTCATTGACTTGCTATAGATAGCACAGTTTAATATTGGCTTTATTGTTAATCATTAGTTTTCATTTGCGTCTCACTTTCAATTTCTAATACTGGCCTACTTGCTTGCCCTTTCTCATTAAATTAATTTACGGTTGTTATTTTATTTTTCATTTGTTCGGATTGATTAAATTCAAATCAACTTAATCAAATTAATTTGAATTTATTTAAGTAATTTTCTCTTGATAGTTGCGAAGCTTAGGCTAATGCCATATTTCAGCTTTGGGGTATTTCTTGCTTGTGCCGTCTACAAGCCCGTGGCGCCTTATAAATCTAACCCACCCTTACTCTCCGGCATCAGAGCTAGGGCCTATTTGCATGCTTTGAAGACGTCTCGTTTTAGCTTACGCATCCGTACTTGCAACTTCACTCAATTTTAATTTTTTCTTATTTGATATTATTCACCCTCGGTCTCTTCTAAACTGAAAATCTAGATCGACTAGAGAAAAATTGATATTTTTTTCGTCATCCACGCTATCAAGTTAGTTAGTACACATTTTCATTGGTTTTAAAATTTTTCGATTTTTAAAATTTTCTGGAAAACGACTTTTTGTGATCCGATACTTATACTTTCGGACCCGCTGAATTGAAAATGAACATCGTTTTCCCTAGAAACGGTTAGTGTTCGAAATAAATTTTTGAAAATAATGCATTCTCTTAAAGCACTCAAAAAATATGTGTGATTTAAATCTATACACGTGGAGGTGGTTGATGAACAAGCCATTCCTCTCTACTTACAAATATTTTCTAATACAAGCAAACCGGAAAATAATTTTTGGAAAATCCGAATTTGTACGCACAGCTTAATTAAACGGTCCACTGGATGGCCGAGGGCCCATCGTTCACCCGAACGAGAGACGGGTTCAGGAGGGCATAAAATATGAAATCGTACTAATTAAGACAATTTGTCATGAAATTTAATTATGTCCGAGATAATGAGGGGCGCGTAACGTTACACACGGCGGCGGAGATATGACGTACGAGGTCCGTCCCCGGCCGAGATTAATCATTCTGCGGATGACACCGGGGTTATCCAGCCCCTATTGCTGCTCGTCTATCTTTTTTGCCCTTTAGATAAATTAGCGACCCGATTTTTGAGATAATATCGGGTGTGTGTAAACTTAAGGGACGTGTGGTGTAAGGGCGTAAATAGACCGTACTTTAATTCTCAATCATAGCTCCATTAAAGTCAAACTCGGAAAGGTTATATATTGCAAAAAATTATTTGAACTGTACCCTCCTTTAGAGCAATAAGTCAAGTGAAGCAAAGTTCGGAAAACACTAGGTTCGTTCGAACACTCCACGATGTGCCTGGATGCCTAGTATTCCATTGCATTAAAATGTTGCAAACAACATCCCTTAGCCTAATGAAATCGATACCTGCTTTCGCTGCATCGCACAGTTAGCTCGAACGGCCTCCGGAATTTATCATTGCGCCGTTGACAGTGAGGTCACCCCTCTCGGGATCATTAATCTTTTCCGGTACTATTGTCTTCCTCATCGGCTCGGGACAAATTAGCAACGCTCTCTGACCGTCGACAATGCTCCGGTCATGAATGCCCGGAATTATTGTTCCGATTCCGGACGCTGTTTGTTAAACGATGGGGGCTCGGTTCGGCGTTAAAAACCTCGGGTCGACGACGTAACTACGCCATAACCCCCTGAGGGGGGGGGGGGGCTCTTCCACAACTCCCCATACGAAAAAGAGCAATTATATGTGTGCTTTGCAAACGTGTCAATTCGAAAATTCTCAGCCCTAATACGTCGCTAAGTTATTTAAAGTAAGAAAGTTCTTATAAGCATTTGCCCGTTACTTGTGACTAACGTAGAGCGGGATTATTAATAAACCACGATTCGCGTATCATTTGAATCCCTCGTCGAATGGAATCTATTATTTCCACATCCGGTTCGTTTCCACCCTTTCATCGGTCCAAAATGTTAATTAGCCATATCGCAACCGAATCAGTTGGGTTTTGCGTAACATAAATGCACTAATTGGCCACTAATGCATATTTTATTGTTTAGGTTTCATGTGGCGAAAATTACCTACTTTCCTTCGAGAACGTTCTAATGGCGTTTCCATTTATCGTCACAGGTTTAATACATTTCAACCGGAAGAAGTGCTTCCGCATTAAAATTGTATCAACACTCTTATACAAATACAAATAGTTTATTCATGCCAGTCACATTAAATTTTGAATTAAAATATTCATTGAATGTACAAAACGCGTTTTTAGCAAGAAAGGTCTTAATTTTCCTTTTAAAGATTTGATTGGGAAGATTCTTTATTACCTGTGGCAAGACATTGTAAAGTTTTATTGCCCAATAGCCCGTACCATCTTGACACTTCCTTAAACGCCAGTATGCAGGGACCAGGTCTTGCCTATTCCTTGTGTTGTGTTCGTGTATGTCCTCATGAATCTGATACTGATCGATGTTGCTCCTAATACAGGCAAGACACTCCAACATGTACAAAAATGGCACAGTCAAAAAAACCCATCCGAACAAAGACATTCCGACATTCATCCCTATATCCCAGTCTGCTCACCGCTCTTACAGCCCTCCACTGCAAACTAAAAACCCTGTGTGCGTCCGCCGAATGCCTCCACGCAAGTATTGCATATGTAATCCGGGACTGAAAGATGGCAAAAAAGCACTCCTCAGCACACCAGTAGACACACTGCGTGAAATGGTACGAAGAAGATAAAGCGACTTGGTAAGCCTTCCCGTCAGTGCACTAATGTGCCTTCCCCATTGTAATCTTGGAACTAACACAACCCCCAAAAAGTTCACATCTTCCTGGTTGGGAACTGCCATCTCTCACATCGAGAAGGAGACTCGACCTGTCTTTTCCTCATTCAACAGAAGTCTGTCGGAGCAAAACCAGCTTTCAGCTCTCAACTGTGCCGCCATGGATCCCGCCAAAGAACCGTCCAGAGAATCAGCAGCAAAGGACACAGTGGTATCATCCGCAAATAGTGTATATTTTTCTCCTTGGATGTTAGAAGGCAAGATGATTATCAGACAAAGTATGGGCCCCAGAATTGATCCCTGAGGTACTCCAATCTCGATTTTGCTCCATGCTGATTCCTCCCCTGCAACCCTCAACACCTGGTATGATTTAATACTATTACCTGAAAATATGTAATGACAAAGCTTTTTAAGCAGAATATCATGGTCAACACAGTCAAACGCCTTGCTAAAATCACAAAAGAGAACTGAGTAATACTGAGAATTGTGAAATGTCCGAGACCAAATTCAGAATTGCAAGAGATGTGTTCCTGTCATGTCTGAACCCCCACTGATAATCTGTGAACAGATTATTTTTCTCAAAGTGTATGGCTATTTGCATAGTCATACACTTCTCAATTATCTTGGATAGTATTGGTAGCAAGGATATTGGTCTATAGTTGTTGGGAACACTGTAGTTATTGGGAACAGTAGGGTCTCCATTTTTAAAAATCGGCTTAAAAATGGGCTCCTTGAGACAATTGGGAAAAACCATGCATTGGTTTATAAGCTTGGTAAGAGGAAGCAAAATGCAGTTCTTTGCAGTTTTTATTAATTTTACGTTAAAGCCATATATATCACAGCTACCCTTGTTCTTTAATGAATCAATTATATCCCTAGCCTCATTGAAGGACACCTCCTCAAATAAAAAGGGAATAGTAGCAGCCTCAACAGACTGAATAAACTCCAATGAGTCTCCATCACTGGGTGGCATATCCTTCACAGTCTTATGCGCTATTTCAGAAAAGTATTTATTAAAATCATCTGGTGCTATGGTAGTAGGGTCATCATGGGCACTTTTATTGCCCCTTTGCCTGTTGATTCTCTGCCACATGGTTTTTGCAGGATTCGAGGATGAATGAATCATATTGTCATTATACTTTACCTTAGCTTGCTTTGTTCCATTTCTGTAAGCTTTTCTGTACTCAATAATAACATCCTTTATGCCCTCAAAATTGTACTGCTGCTGCAACTCACTTAGAAAGTGTATATGGTCCCTCATAGTTTTTAGCTCCTCGTCAAACCATCCTATGTTATTACACTGGTCTGACCTCACATTATACCATTTCTCAGGAAAAGCCTGAACATATGCCCTCCCCAAATTATCCAAAAACTCTGCAAAAGAATCATTAACGTCATCACACTTTTGGACAGAGTCCCATGATGTATCATACAGAATATTATGAAATTCATGCAGTCTTCTCTGTGTTATTGGTCTGCACATCTTGCGGGATTTTGTGGGATCATCCTGCACTCTCTCAAATTTGCACTCCACAATCTGACACATATGATCAGAAACATTTATATCAAGAACGACAACAGAACATACCCCAATATCATGACTCACGAAGACATTATCCAGGCAGGACTGTTGTCTGGTTGGTTGAAATATAGTCGGTTTTAGTCCAAAGCTCGGCTAAACTTTTTTTTAGCTGAAATGGGTTATGTAAAAACTGTGTTTTTGTTTGGTTATAAAACGTCTGTCTGAACATAGAAACGCAAATTTTGTTTTTCGGAAATGCGTCATTTCCGTTTTCCAGACTTTACATTAGCTGAAATCGGTTACATAAAAATAAGTTTTACCTTAATACTTGAGAAATTTATTCTAATCGCAAGAACTAAAAACTTTTCTCCGGAAATACGTTATTTTCGTTTTTCAAAAAAATGCTAAAAAAAGAAGTCTTGTACGTTATATTATGTCCCGCAAAATTAAAATGTAATTTACAACGTTTCTAGTATAAAATAACGAGTCTTACTAAATTTCAGTTTAAAAAATGCTAATTTTTCAGGAAATGTTAATGAAAATAATTTTTAAGTATGTGTCCCTTAAACAATACATCCCTATTTGCAACATCCAAGATGCCTTTGTTACAACAGCTCTCCATTTCAGATGACATTGGACAAATTAAGAATTAGTAACCATGGGTGGCGTGACGTATCTTTAATCATATTATTTTTTAGAATTTTCACAATTATGTCAATATTTTATTACAAATGCTCTTACATTTTTAAATTTAGCGACAAAAGCACTCGAATTAACTGAAATTTTTTAATAATAGTACCTAGTTATAAAATTCCACTGACATAAAAATCGTACATTTAAAACGATAACATATTTAAATTGCAAAATTAAATAAGCGCGCTGTGCACGCTTACGGACGCCCGACTGGGACAAACTAACCCAAGCTAACCCAAACTAACCTTTTTTTTTAGAGGGGAAAAATCTTCGAAAAGACACCCGGCCGTCGTTTTTGCCAGGTTTTGCGTCTTCTTGAGAAAAGAGTATGCCGCCTTAATGATGTGCGACCGGGTAGTGTCGGATTCGGCTTGCATGCCTAAAACCGCCTACCGACTAAAAAACCTCCTCTATCCCGCCTGGAACCACCGTCAGGTATTACTTCAGGCATATTTTCTCCTTGCGCCTCATACACCGTTTTTCCTCCTTCTCTCCTCTCCTGCTTTAATTTCCATAATGTCCCTGAACATTTTCGTTAGCGCCTCCCAGTTTTCTGTAGTTTCCAGTAATTTATCCGCAATATTTTCCTTTGTTATAGCCGTACCCACGATTATGGTTGCTCTTAATCTCTCTTGCTCAAATCTTCCGCACTGGAAAATGGTGTGCTCAGGGTTATCCGGATCCTCGCAGAACCAACACCTGTCTTCCTCTTGCTTTTTTATTTTCTTTAAATATCCCCCAAAGATACCATGGCCTGTTATCACCTGCGTGGTATAGTGATCCACTTCCCCTCCTTTTCTATTTGTCCATTTCTTCACATCTTTAATAAAGTGACTAGCCCAACCTTCATAGCCGTTCCATCTCTCCTGCCATTTCAGAAAAACTTCCTCTTTCGCTCTCCACTTAATCTCCCTACCCTCCCTATGCACTCGGACGCGTTCTCCTACCAGCAGGTCTATAGGCGGCAGTCCGGCAATAACCTCCAGTGCCGCCGTGGGTGCCGTTTTATACGATGAAGTTATGGCGATCGCCAATCTTCTGTTGACCCTCCCACCAAGTCACGATAGCATTTGTGTTTCAGGGCCCAATGCCATGTTGGGGCCGCATACAGTACTGCGGATGTTACCGCACTTGCTAAAATCCTTCTCCTACTAGCCTTTGGTCCTCCAATTCCTGGCATAAGTCTGTCCAGCAAATTAGCCATTGTATGTGCCTTTTCGGTCACTATTTTAACATGAGTTGTCATGCTTAAATTTTTATTAATGGTCACGCCCAAGTACTTTACACTGTCTACCATATTCTTTAGGACTCCTTGCTCACTTGCTAAAATCCTCCTTGTGTGTCACCTTTCTCCTTCCCGTGATAAGAATTGTCTCTGTTTTATTCGCCGCCACTCTTAACCCCATGTCTTCTAGTGTTGACATCACCTGAAACATGGCGTGCTGAGCCTTTTCCTCTAGTTCGACGCTTTCTTTCGCCTTGACCAAGATTGCCAAGTCGTCTGCATAACCTATCAAATGTACTCCTTTTTCGACCCGTATGCGGAGCACCCTATCATAGAAAATGTTCCACGAGACGGGCCCAAGTATCGATCCTTGCGGGACACCACAGGCAATATTTATTTTTTCCCCAGTTGGCAGGTTTAGTTGCCTTTGGGATAAATAGGATTTCAAGATTTCAACAAGATATGCTGCCACTTTCCCAGTTGTTAGAGCTTTAATTATGCCGTCCCAAGGGGCAGAGTTAAATGCGTTTTGTATATCAATTAAGATCATAACGCAACTATCCCTATTTTTGTAAGCCTTGTGCTTAACTTCGTTAGCAATCTCCCTTCCTAAAGCTATACTGGTTTCCGCTAATTAAAGATTTTCGCTCTATTTCTTCCTGGAGTCTAACTTTGATTAATATTTCTAACACTTTCCCGGCTGTATCCAAGAGGCAAATTGGTCGATATGTTATTTGTCTATTTATTCCTTTTCTAGGTTTTTCCAGCAGGACCAAGTTGGCGACCTTCCAAATTTCCGGGAATTTACATGATCTTAGACATCCGTTGAATACTTCCAGAAAGAATTTCAGGTGTAATCCCGTCTGGGCCTGGAGCCTTTTTCCTCTTTACGTCTTTTATGCAGGCATCCAACTCCTCCTGCGTGAACAGTGGAACATCCTCTTCCTGTACTATCCTTTCACACCAGTCTATATATTTTCTTTGTGGGAAAAGCTTTCCTATTTGCTCTATAACTGTTTCCACGGCAGGTGGTGTTCTTTGCCGCAATTTAAATTTTCTAGTCACGATCTGATACGCTTTACCCCACACATCGTCGTCCAATTCACAGCACAACTGCTTCCATTTCTCTCTCTTCGAGTTTCTGATGAGGTTCTTAAGTTCCCGTTTAGCGTTTGCATACTCAGACTCTATTTCTAGCTTTTCTTCTTCTGAGATTCGATTTGCATGGCTTCTGGTCACCCTTCTCCTAAACTGGATACACATAGCCCTTTTAGCAGCAATGTCCTGATTCCACCAATACGCCGACATTCGGCTCCCATTCAGCGCCGTCCTCCTACGAAAAGTTCTGTTGCACAGGTCAGTTATGCCATTTACAAGACCTTCGGGTGTCCTTTGTGTGCTTTCCGTATACATGCCCCTGCACTGCGTGGCAAGATCCTTCATCTGATGTTCCTTGATATACCATCCATTTCGGTTTGCTTTGATTTCCTCGTGGGGCTGTAACCCCCAGTACACTTCAAATCTAATGGTGTTATGATCGCTCATGTTCTCCCTGATGTCCACCCGCCAATTTTTTACCTTTGCACATATCCCCTCAGTAGCGGAGGTGAAATCTATTATTGAGGTACCGTTTGCATTTCGGAAGGTCGGCACGCTTCCTTCGTTCAAAACTATTAGCCTATTTGCCGTTAGAAAATCTTCCAGCAATCTACCACGCTGATTTTCGAGGCCTGAGCCTATAATATGAGTTTTAGCGTTTAGATCACCTCCCATAATCACCTCTTTGTTCCTGTTTCTCAGACATACTTCCATATTTTCGAGCAGCTCTATAAAATCTTCGATATTTCCATTTGGGGAAAAATAGCACGAGATAACGACAACATCACTTAGTTCCACACAGACAAAACCCTTTTCCTTAAAACTATCTATCACAGTTCGCTCCCTATTAATATTTATAAAACAATCGCAGGCCATATCGCAGAAATCTTTGTCGTCTAGTGCCCAAACTAACCCAAACTAACCCAAGCTAATCCAAACTAACCCAACCCAAACTAACCCAAGCTAATCCAAACTACCCAAACTAACCCAAGCTAACCCAAACTAACCCAAATTACAAAGATAAACAAGCGCGCTTCGCGCGCTTACCGTAACTTCATCTAACCCAAACTTGAAATTGCAAAATTTAATAAGCGCGCTCCGCGCGCTTACAGTGACCCGACTGAGACAAGCTAACCCAAGCTACTAACTAACCCAACTAACCCAACTAACCCAAACTAACCCAACTTAACCCTAACTAACCCAAATTACAAAGCTAATTACCGTAACTCAAACTACCCCAAAATTGCATAATTAAATAAGCGCACTTTGCGCGCTTACGATAATCCAACCTGACCCAAATTGCACAATTAGTTTACTTTAAATTAAACTTATTAAAATTAAATTAAATTTTCTTGAAAAACGGAAATGACGCATTTCCGGAGAAAAGTTATTAGTTTCTGCGATTAGAATAAATGTCTCAATTACTGAGGTAAAACTAGTTTTTATGTAACCGATTTTAGCTATTCTAAACTAAAAAAAAAAAAATTGAAAAAAATTAAAAAAAAAGAAATGATGCATTTCCGGAAAAAAAAATTTGATTCCTGGGCTCTGAATAAATGTCTAGAACATTATACAAAAACTAATTTTTTTGTAACCGATTTCAGCTAATCTAAAGTCTGAAAAACGGAAATGACGCATTTCCGAAAAAAAAAATGTGTGTTTCTATGTTCAGACAGACATTTTATAAACAAACAAAAACACAGTTTTTGCATAACCCATTTCAGCTAAAAGAACGTTGAGCCCAAAGCTCTTCACAACATCACAAAATTTGTGGGTTTCGGGTTGTGTTGAGTTAAACTGTACATTGAAAACCCTAGCAATGATGATTTTTGCTGTTGGATCAAGACCAGACAATATACCCTCGACTGAAGCCAAGAAGGTGTCAAAGATGCCTGATGGAGAACGATATAATGTTAAAACATACACATTCAATGATGTGACAAAAATACAACAATACTCTATACATTTCTCAATCATAAAAGATACACTTACATTGGCAGGACTTACATCTACACTGTACCTCACAAAAACAACAGTTCCTCCTCCCGTGGAAAGCATTCTTGCAGAATAGGCTACCATTTTGAATCCTTGGAAGTAAACAAGGCTGACTTCATTCTCGCTTCCAGTGTTCTGTTATGCATAGCACATCTATGAATTTCTCCACTATGAATCATTCCATTTCATTTGCTTTATTTCGAAGAGATCTGACGTTAATATATAGAATTCTGTTGCAGTCTTCCAGCCTCAAAGATGCTTGATACTTGTCTTTCGTTGTCCGAATCCTCTCACAGTGAGATCCTTTTTCCAGACCATTGTTCTTGAAGAAATCCATAACTTCATTGCTGTTCACTTCCGGTCCCGAAAGAAACAAAAACGGTTCTGGTAAACTTCACGACCCTCGGAATTTCGCAATTTTATTTTTTTCACTAGAAAGGGGGTGTCCTATAGAGTAGTTTAAGAGAAAAAAATTTGCGGATCCCCCATATTTGAGCCGAAAAAAAGCCCCGAAAGTTCGAGTTTTGAGGTTAATGCCGTAGAACAGTGAACTTCCTCCACTACTTTACTGCACTTTTCTTTGCTTTGTTGACTTTGTTTGAAAGCTTACCTTAAATAGAACAGCTTAGAACACAAAAATAAATTAAATTTGCTAATATATCAAAATAGTTTTAAAAATTGCTGTCATACTAACAATAATCAACAATCAATCGAAGCGGCAAATTTTAGCCCCTGGAATACGCTGATGCCAAACTTATTCTAGTTGCTTGACCCGTCTTGGGCTCAAGTTTCTTTTAGCGGAAATCGGTTACAAAAAATATCGTTCTATTGAACGATTCTACACAAGAATACTAGCACAAAAAGTTTCTTTTCTTCGCAAAAGTTTTGTTTTCCAGAAAATTAGATTTTTCTTTCTATGATAATTTAACTAAAACCTGTATTTGGATAATTTTCCCATTATTTTTTAATCAGTTATGTAAGAAATATTTGTTTATTTAGTATAGAGTAACCTCCCCAAATACAAATTCATAAAAAAAATTCTGCGGAAATGCATCATTTTAATTTTTTCGATTCTAGAATAACTGAAATCAGTTACATGAAAACATGTTTCTTTTTTACATTCTAAATATTTTTCTAAACATAATACCGCAAAAAACTTCTTGCGGAAATAAGTCATTCTCATTTTTTGAGTTAGTTTGGGTTAGTTTAGGTTAGTTTGAGTTAGCTTTGGTTAGTTCTCCCTCGAGGAGCTGCTGAACCTTGTCGTGGTAGAGGGGGCTCAGGTGGCCGAGGGACTCCGTGCCAAAATGCGGACCGGTGTCTCATGTCTACCTGCTAAGGACAGCTCAGGCGTTTTGTTTAAACGTTTCCTACTTACTCACCTGAACTTACCCGCTTACCCTTTAAATTCTCTTCCTTATTCCCCCGCTCCGTCGGAGCGGCGAAATAATCCTCCGACGCTATTAGGTTTCGAGGGCTAGGAGGTTCCCATTTCTCTCCTATCCTGCAAAAAAAAAACCGGACGGATTAAGAGATGATGACCCTGCAAACGAATACGGAATCAGACCTGGCAGTAGGTATAAACTGTACACAGAGAAAAAAGGGAGACAAAACAGAAAAAACACTACCCCAGGTGGGTACCGGTGGAACCGGAGAATCCCACTCCTCGAAAGAGGGCTGCCCCAAGGATTCTGGGGGGGGCAATCAACCGTTTATCTCAGAGCATCCCACTTCGGAATGCAGAAATGTTAGGAGTAATAGTGTAAAATCGGATGATTCCGAGCGAGAAATGCACGTAGTTTTTGGAAGGAGAGATTCTATTGGCAGATCCCCTCCTATGTCGCGCAAAGGATCCTTTTCATCGGATGGTCAAAATCCAGTGGATGTAGGAAATTTTTTCGAGAAAATCACAGAAAAAAGAAAACTAGGTGAAGTATTTTTCGGGAGCCAAGCAAGTGACTCTAAAAGGGACCGTGGAGCACAAGCACCAATCTTCGGTAGGAATCCAACCAATCTACGGCTAAACGTAGAAGAGTTGGCAAAAAAAGCAGCAGAGCTGATACAATTCGGAGCAGCAAACCAAAATGTTCACAGAACCGTAAAATCGCTGGCAACTGAAATAAAATATATCATAGAGAAAATCAAAACCGATGTTAAAAGGACAGAAGCAGAAATAAAGAAAGGCAAGGAAAACAAAAATAAGGTGGAAGAATTAAGGACAGAAACAAACGGAAAAGATAGTGAAATTACAGGACTAAAACAAAAAATTGAAATTCTCGAGGAAAAAAACATGTGCCTTGCAACCCAGTTGGAGAAACAAAAAAGCGAAAAGACACTCAGAAACGAGGAGCTTGTGTCCCTGGAAAACCTAGACCTGGACGACTACAAAACCTGCGAGGACATTTTAAAAAGGGTATGGTCACCCATCTTATACAGGATTACGGAGCTGGAAGAAAAAAGTGCATTAGGACGAAGACCAGACCACGTGTTTTTCTTCCCTAAACGGAACCAGACCCTAAGAAAGGACCGAGAAGAATTGTCGGACGAAATTATAAATCGATTCCCGGAAATGAGAGACGAAAGTCCTGTAGAATGCGTGGGTGGTGCATACCTAACGCTAGAAGAACTAGTGAAATATAGAATAGGAAGTACAGGAGATGAAAGGAAGAAGACAAAGACGCTAACGGCACTATATACAGAAGGAACGGAGAAACAGGAGGACACTCACAAAATACTTAAACAAGTACGAAGTATAGTAGAGAAGGCAAAAGCAACAGAAATTACCATAATTGCTCCACCCGATCTGGACCCGAGAATTTTTAGAAAAATGGTAGAATGTGTTCTAAAGGATGGTATCCAAAAAATAAACATTTGGTGCAACGAGGGATCCTTGCCAAAGATAACGAGTAAAGATAGGCGTCCAAGAAGCGAGGCACTTATTATAGAGCCAAACCAACGAAAATCATATGCTGAAATGCTTCAAATACTAAGAAGTAGCACAAACAAAAATATAGAGTCGACAGTTAAACAGGTGCGCCAAACGGCAAATGGAAACCTTCTTTTGAAGCTGAGAGACAATAGTCAATTAGAAAACACAAAAAAAGAAGTAGCTAAAGCTTTGGGAGACCTAAGAGTTTGAGTCACAGGTCAAGGAACGATAACCAAGACATTCTTTATTCGAGATTTGGACATGGTGGGGCTACAGCCGAAGAAGTCAAAGAAGTGCTAACCAAAGAGAAACTTATTACAAATTGGGAAAAAGTGAGTCTAACGGTAAAGGAAAATCCCTTTGGCGGCCAAACAGCAACGTTAAAAATCCCAGACGCAGAATCCACAAACATCGAGGGAAGATTTAATGTTAGGGTTGGACTTAGTGACTGTCGAATACAGGAGAGGATAGAAATCGAGAGATGCTATAGATGCTGGAGCTTTGGCCACGAAGCTAGAGATTGCAAAGAAACGGAAATAAACATGGAAAGCAAATGTTTTCGCTGTCGGAAAGCAGGACACAGGAAAGTAGACTGCAAAGAGCAGAAAGAGTTCTGTCCTTCCTGTAACGAAGAAGGGCACCAAGCCGGCACATCGAAATGCACCAGCTTCAGAAATGCGTTGTATTTGGAAAGGAAGAAAAGAAGATACCAATATCGAGGAGAACTGAGAAGAAGCAGTGTTTCCTCCCAAAAACTTTACCGATAAAAGAAAATATGCCCATACAAACCCTGAAAATACTCCAAGGCAACGTAAATCGGAGAACAGTGTCCGAAAACCTAGCGCAAGCCTACTCTTATAAGACAGCTTGTGATTTTCTATGCTTCCAACAGCCAAACAAAAAAAGATCAACTGGAACAGGTACTTTCGCGTCCAAGGGAGATGAAAAGAATTGCGCAATTATAAGAAGCTCCCAAAACTCTCTCCCCGTGCATAACTACGTGAAATCAAAAAATTTCGTTCATATACAACTGGCCGCTGCAGACCTGTACTCAGTTTATATACCCCCCAGCTATACTATGCAACAATTTGAAGAAGCTGTAGACACGCTATTTG
The DNA here is from genome assembly GCA_016904865.1 of Pissodes strobi. Taxonomy (NCBI): domain Eukaryota; kingdom Metazoa; phylum Arthropoda; class Insecta; order Coleoptera; family Curculionidae; genus Pissodes; species Pissodes strobi. Next base: position 94,259 of record MU185593.1, on the reverse strand, counting down.
TTCATGTGCAGCAACATCTGTTAAATAGCAAAAAACCACTTGTGATATGCGGGGACTTTAACGCAAAAAACTTACTATGGGGAGGAAATGTAACGGACCGAAGAGGAGAAATCTTGAATAACCTGACGATGTCCCTAAACCTCGTTTGTCTCAATGACCGAAAATATCCTACACTAGTTAGACCCAATGGGGTTTCATACATAGATCTCACTTTCGTTTCGGAAGAGCTAATTAAATCAGATTACAAATGGGAAGTACTCAGTGACCATCACTTTATATCAATTGACATCCGGGTTAAAGAGAAACTAAAAAGAAGCACCTGTAAAATAATAAAAAGACTAACCCAAACGGACTTTAAAAAAAAATTTACTTACCTTGCTAACAATGAAAACTCACAAAACATAGATAATCAAATAAAACAAATAAAAAATACTTCCCAGTTATCACGGCGCAGCCTCCGAGCAGATCACCAATTTAAGATGCCCTACTGGTGGACGGACGAAATCCAGCGGGAGATAGCAGACGTAAAAAGAAAAAGAAGAACATTCCAAAGGGAAACAAGGGACCAAGCTAGACGAGAACAATTAACGGAAATATATAAAACATCAAGAAAAAAAGAGAAATGGAAGGAATAATGTCAAGCTCTAGGCCAAGACATATTTGGCCAAGCCTATTAAATCGTGAAAGCTCAATTAAACGCTGTGCGCCCAAGGCTGTTCCTCAAAAGAGAGGAAAAGGTGCGGATCTTCCATGAGCTCTTCACTACAGCAGCGCAAAATCAACTACCAATAATCCATCTAGAGTCAAATGGACCGGACGTCACCCTAGAAGAAATTACAAAGGCAATAGCAAGAATCAAGGTAGGAAAAGCCCCTGGACTAGATGAGATGCTGCCTGCCGACGCGAAACTCATTCTCCTAAATGATACGGAGTATTTTAGACGCCTTTTTTCAAAATGCCTAAGCACGGGCTACTTCCCCTTGGAATGGAAGAAGTCAAAACTGATACTCCTAGAAAAACCGAGTAAGCCTGGAGATACCGAGAAGAAGTACAGACCGATTGCTCTGTTGGATGTCCTAGGCAAATTTCTGGAACAAATTATAACATCCAGGCTCCACGAAGAACTACTCAGAACGGGTGGCCTAAATGAAAATCAATACGGCTTTCGTAAGCATAAATCGACAGTTGACGCCATTCAAAAAGTAGTAGATATAGTGCAGCAAAATAAAAATGAAATAGTGACGATTATATGCATTTACGTTAAAAACGCTTTTAACACCGCAAACTGGTCGCTTATAATAGAAAAACTCAAGGCCAGAAATATTCCAGACTACCTAATAAAAATCATTATCTCCTACTTCACAGATAGGTTCGTCTCAGTGGACAAGGATTCGGAATTCAGGGTCGAGGGGGGAGTCCCACAGGGATCTGTACTGGGCCCTACCCTGTGGAACGTATTATACGACGACGTAATGATGATAAGGATACCGGGAGTCACAATAATCTGTTATGCTGACGACATCATAGTAATTGTTACTGCTACGACAATCTTAGAATCCATTGAAAGAGGCAATGCAGCTCTTTATGCAATAAATTCGTGGATGGATGAGAACAAGCTTCAGGTGGCGCCAGATAAAACAAACTGTTTAGTGTTTGAATGGAGTTATAAAAACAGGAGGCAGATTGTCTTCAATATCAACTCGAATATTATTGTACCTCAAAAGACCCTAAAATATCTGGGTGTTACGCTTGACTATAACCTGCTGTTTACTCCACGCATCAACGAGATTCTGACCAAGGCCAACAATATTCACCGAGCCTTCGAAGCTATTCTTCCGAACATAGGAGGTCCTTCCAGTATTAGAAGAAGAGTCGCTGCCTTGACCTTCCAGTCCGTAATCCTGTATGCAGCACCAATCTGGAGTAAAGGCGCATATATTAAAAGGAACGCTGCCAAACTTATTTCCTACCAACGAAAAGTTACCCTTAGCAGCTGTTCTACTGGCGGAATTGGTGCCAATCGTCAGTCTCATAAAAGAACGAACGAGAATATATAGGAGAAGAAAAAGCATGGGAGAGGAAATAAACGAGGCGGACACTGCAAAAATCCAAAAAGAAGAGAGAAACATCACTATGGAAATGTGGCAAGAAGAATGGCGAACAACACAAAACATTGCGGCATGGTGCAGAAGGCTAATACGGGATATTAATATGTGGATGGAACGAAATTTCGGTGACGTGACATATCCAATCACTCAGTTCCTGATAGGACACGGATGTTTTGCATCGTATCTACATAGGTTCAAGAGACGGGAAAGCCCAGCGTGCATGTACGGTGATACCGAAAATGATACTGCGGAACATATGCTGTTTGAGTGCGATAGGTTTCATACTTTTAGAGTGGCTGCAGAAACTGCAGTCGGTGTGCGCCTAAGACCGGAGAATCTAATAGAGACAATGATAAAATCCCGTGTAAACTGGGAAACAATAAGTCGCATGATGAAGAGAATGGTAGAGACGAAGGAAAAAGAGGAGAAGGAACCAGCAGTGGAAGTCTAAACCGGCACGACAACTCCTGTCCCGAAGTTGATATTTTCTTCGAAATGGTGCCGGGACAGGCAGTTGGAGACCAATAGAGGAGAGGGTTTTAGTCGGTCGCTTCGGCGGAGTCCGACACTCCCCATGGTCGCCAGAATGGCCCAACAATATCTTGAATTTAAATGCAGCTAATACAATTACCATGGGGGTGCATAGATAAGCATTTCCTAAACCTCTATTAAAAAAAAAAAGCTTTGGTTACTTTGGATTAGTTTGGGTTAGTTTCGTCTCGTTTAAGCCACTACGCACTTGCGCGAAAGCCTATGCGAAACAATTTCGGTTAGCTTGGATTAGTTTGGGTTAGCTTTGGTTAGTTTAGGTTAGCTTTGGTTAGTTTGGGTTAGCTTTGGTTAGTTTGGGTTAGCTCTGGTTAGTTTGGGTTAGCTTTGGTTAGTTTGGGTTAGTTTCGTCTCGTTTAAGCCACTACGCACTTGCGTGAAGAAAGGAATGCGCGAACCGCAAGCCTTTCCTCACGCAAGCCTAGGCCAAACAATTTCGGTTAGCTTGGGTTAGCTTTGTTAATTTGTTCGTTTCTTCTTAATAAAACCGTTTTTAACAATATTAATAATCACCTACTTGGATAAGCTTCAAACTCAAGAGAATGGACACAACTTGGCAACACTGTAAGTACTGTTTAATACTAGTAGAGTTTTAGCATTGCAATGTTGCGGAAATGGCTTACTTTTTGACAATTTTAACCTCAAAACTCGAAATTCGGGGGCTTTTTTTCGGCTCAAATATGGGGGATCCGCAAATTTTTTTCTCTTAAACTACTCTATAGGACTCCCCCTTTCTATTGAAAAAAAAATTTTTGCGAAATTCCGAGGGTCGTGAAGTTTACCAGACCCAACAAAAACTCAGGTTTTACAGCCGTTTTTAAAAGGCCTATGCCCTCATTGCTTCCTCTTAGAGGTTCTGGTCTACCATTCTGCTGAACTTCTCTTCTTGCTGTTGCCCCAGCCTTTTGAAGGTTGTGATCACGTCGGCCCCCCTTCTTCTCTTATTGTCTTTAAAAGTGAGATGATTTTTCTAGATTTTCAGAATTTTCATTGTTTTTGTTTACTATAAAGTCAGTGATGTCATTGTCGCTTACGTCAACGTCAGCAATTATTGACGTTTGCAAGCCAATTTTCAGGATTTGATATTTTGTCATTACAAACTTCAGTTTCAGATTGCGACTTACCGCCATCTGTTGCCGCTTGATCCAACTCATCATCAGATTTGGTATTTCTGCTGGAATCTTCGGAATGTTGATTTTTCTTGATCTTGGTATTTTCCTATTGGTTTTGTTTTCTTTGGTGATTAGTTTCAAATTTTTCTTTCCACAGATTGTCCATGGAGAATCTTATTTTTGTCCTTCATTTCTTCAAAGAGTCTTCTATACAGTGAAATTTGAACATCTTTTATGTTTGTGTCCGTTCCAACCTCACTTTCTTCCCGGCAGCAAACAAGTCGTGAAGGGTCTATAAAATGTACCTTTTGTGCCCAGTCGCGGGTGGCACACGAACGATGGTACACGTTTCCACAAATAATGCACACTATTGTACTAGAAATCTTAGTTTTTACAGCACTTATATCGCATTTTTCTGCGGAGCAACTTCTGCGTTCATGGTCCCTCGTGACTAAGAGATGGTATCGGTTTATAATATATCTTTCATGCCTCAATTCTAGGGCTCTTCGGCTTAGCAAATTTCCTCTTACCACACGTGATTGAGACAACTTGGCATTCTCCGATAGGCACATGTATCGTTTCTGTGGTCGCCTAGATAATAACCGAACGCTTTTGAGCGTTCTGCTTATTTTTGTATCCAAAACCTGATCGAGCAACTACTCATGAGTGTTTAAGATTACTTTCAATTTGTGCGTCAGACTAGCGAGAAGCAGAGAACAAAGAAACAACAAAAATATCATCTGATTTTTCAATAATTTTACCCTTCCAGTCTTGCCAAACAAATATCAGTCGATGTTTCCTTAAGCTTCTAATAAAATCATTTTTATAATATTTATACAAAACCGAACGTTGCTTTATAAATGACGTTCCGCTATATCAAGAAAAAATAATATCCCGGCAAGAGACCAAACAATACCGGAATAACACAAAAACATTTTTCCGGG
>MU185593.1:17087-78902 GCA_016904865.1 Pissodes strobi | reverse complement strand
TTAAATACCGTGTGACACTATTGCTATCTCCGAAACGGTAAGTGCTACGAGGTCGGTTAAATTAGAGAAAAAATGCGTTTTTTTATACCCATTCAGAATCGGTCTACAGTGTCGTCAAATTCCTGCTAATTTCTAAGATACAGGGTGATTTATGAAAAATGCCTAAAAATATTTCGTCGATTATTACAAAAACTGTTCATTTTCGAGACACAGTTTAAATTCGAAAGTTTTATAATTTTTTCCGCTCTACAATATGGTGTCTTCAAATTTCACCTCCGGCGTTTCGTGTTCGGGCCACCATCATCAACTTATTTTTCTTAAATAGGGACCTGTATTTTTTATTTCAGATTTTAAGAGCTTTTGATGCCTCAACACCAATGACGTATCTCACTCATTCGAAAAACTACAAAACTTTTGAATTTAAATTGTATCTCGAAAAAGAACACTTTTTGTAATAATCGACGAAATATTTTTAGGCATTTTTCATAAATCACCCTGTATCTTAGAAACTAACAAGAAATTGACGAGATTGTAGACGGATTCTGAATGGGTATCAAAAAACGCAACTTTTCGGAGATAGCAGTAGTGGCACACGGTATTTAAAACACCCTGTATATATATTAATTAGAACCTTCTTTAATGTTTAATTACTTTTTTATTTTCAAAGGATTTTTTTATCATTTTGGATATGTTATGGCCTACGATATGGGGATTAAAAAGAACTTTGCAAAGAGGGTCGTCTACTTCAGTGGCGTACAAAAAAGGGGGTATTTTTCAAAACAATGTATTTCGAGTTGTTACAAAAATTGGCAAATAATGAAATAAATGTAAAAATGGGCAAAAATATTTCAAAGGGTTAGGAATAGTGACCATTAAAATACCAGGTCAATACAAACAAAATTAAAATTGATAAGTACTTTAATTTTGGGAAAGCCATGTAGGCCATGTTAAATTGGATCCTATTTTAATGCTTAATGACTTTTTATCATTTTTGGATGCGTTATGACCTAAGATGTTAGATTGAAAAAGAATTTTGCAAAAAGGGTCTACTTCAGCGGCGTACAAAAATTTTGAATTTACTTAAAATTTTTAAAATTATGAAAAAAATAATTTTAAATTTGAATGTACGCCACTGAATTAGACCCGCTTTACAAAGTTCTTGGTAATTCTAATAATCCAAAAATGATAAAAAGTCATTAAGCATTAAAATATGATCCTACTTAACTTGGCCTATAAGACATGGCTTTTCCAAAATTAAAGTATCAATTTTAATTTTGTTTGTATTGACCTGGTATTTTAATGGTCAATATTCCGAACTATTTCAAACTTGTTTTGCCCATTTTTATTACATTTGCCCGATTTTTGCAACGACCTGGTATCCCCTTTTTGTACGCCACTGAAGTAGACCCTCTTTGCAAAGTTCTTTTTAATCCCAAAACCGTAGGCCATAACATATCCAAAAATGATAAAAAATCTTTTGAGAATAAAAAAGTAATTCAGCATTAAAGAAGGGCCTGATTAAATATATATACGCGTATATACCGCTTCTACTAAGGTCGGACCAATAAAGGCGCCACTAGAATTTGTATCGAATCGGGCCAGTTAACACCATTAAGCCCTGATTTAATTAGAACGAACACATGTAGTGCGGGGTTCTGAGTTAACGTCGTTACTTTTATTGTCTCGGGAAGCGTCGTGTCGAGAGCCGAAATGGATTTGTTTTATTAAACAGAGTCTTAAAAATAAGACCCTTTATGTCAATATCGATAAAATAAAAGGACTCTAAAAATATAATAATATTCAATTTTTCCCAGCTTCAATATAAACAGTAAATCGATTTAGTTCAAGTTTAAATGTCTCCAAAAAGATGAGTAATATTAAGAGGAATTCAGCAACATAATAATGTTCAGATATAGAGCGTCCCATTTGAAATAAGAACGCATTGTTCATATAATTTTTCTCGTGAAAGAAAACCTCAATAGGAACTAAGTCAGGGAAATAGAGGGATCGTCACCGCAATTTTTACGAGAAAAAAAATATTTTTCTTTCACAAACATGGATTCCTCGCCTCGTCTTAAAAGTCTCAGTTCGCTATTACCCTTGAAAAATCCTTTAAAATTTTTGCCCCCCCCCCCCCCCCCTCTCTCACTCTCTCTCGTTCCTAAAAATAAATAAAAAATCACTAGGAACTATGTCCGATAAATAGGGCAGTCGAATCCGAAATTATTTTCATGTTCTTTCACTCTTAACATCGGCATGAATAATTTCCTAAGTATATAAACTTTTGAGAGAACCGTTTATAAGCTCGTGTTCTTGACACGTTCTTTCTTCGTTCGGCAACAATTGCTTTGAATCCTATAGTCGATTAGGATAACTCGAACGAACCTATTGTTCCTTTTCGGTATAGAAAATTAAATCCTATAACTTACCTATAACAAAAGTTCATTGTGGCCGCCACATAATAATCAGTCTAAAACGATAACTCTCTGGGGAATTCCTAAAGCCCCCCTTTCGAATAGTTTCCTGAACTTTATTTAGGAAAAAAAACCTTCGAATGATGGGGAACTTCATTATTTAAAACGGAGGAGAGTCGGATTGCAATCGAACGAAGAGGAAACTTTATATTGAGTGTTGGTTGGCGAGTCGGCAAATAAAAGGCCCGGGACTTTAAATATTTATCCGCTTCTTCGAACGTAAGTGTCGAACGTCGTCGTCGAATCGGCAAATAAAAAGTTTAAAACAAGTTTTTGCTATTGGCGTAAATAGGGAAGCTTCGGAGCGTCTCAACTTTAAATATTAATCAGGACAAATACAATTTAGAAAACCGATCGGAATTATTTATACCTGCCTAGTTTCGAGGGAGAGAATGTTTGAGAATCAATCGGAAAAAGGAAACAATAAGGGCCAACGTGCCGTGTATGATGATAACAAAGCAGGGCGCGAACAAAAACGTTTCGACAAAAGGCCCCAAGTATTTCTCTGCCGAAAAAAATCGAAATATGTTCTTTTATTAGATTCGGCTTCTTTGTTTGGATTTCCCATTTTAATTAAGTATTTTATTAGGGGCTTTTTATTATGATTTCTTATTCAGCTTTTAACCGGCCTTAGATTTATTTCACTAAACCAGTGGCATAGATAGGGTTTTTTAAACAGTATATAACTTAGATGGGAGTAAATAAATGTATTAAACATGTATATAGTTCGGAATATAAGCCAAATGTAATGCGGATAAAGGACCATAAAATACCGCATTAACATATCGTTTATATTAACTGTAATGTAAATGTAATGTAATCCGGATAAAAGACTTTAAAACAGACCCTAATAATATACTGAACACCGCATTTAAGTAACGTTTAAAATTAAACCCGTATACACTTCAAGACCTCAGCAGTTTATCAGCGGGAAAAACACAATTAAATTATATGTTTATATCGACAAAAAGAAAACAATTGAATACCATTTAAGAAAGAGCACGTTATTTTAAATTTTATAACCTGCTCGGCAATTGAAACGAGAAAAACGATGTTAGTTTGTTAAACTACCGGCCAAATTCAAAGTTTAAAGTTTGATAATTCGGCCAAATTGAATCCGGATAAAAAAAGTCCTAATATATCGAAAACCGCATTCAAATATCGTTTGTATTAATTGAGTTATTCACGTTAAAGGTTAGGCCCGTATACACTTCAAGGTCCCGGCAGTTTAGCGACACAAAATAAATAAAAAAGTGAAACAAAGTTAAATAAAATTAAATTGAAATAAAAAAGATAATACTAAAGTAAAATAAAGAGAGACAAAGTTAAATAGAAGCAAAAATATAAGTAAATAAAAAAGTGAAAAAAATTATATTGAAATGAAAGGAAACAAAAAGTTTAATAAAATGAAAATTAAGTAAAATAAAATTGAAATTAAGTGGAAATCAAAGAAAGCAAAGTTTAAAATATAAAATAAAATTAATTTAAAGTAAAGAGAAATAAAATTAAGTAAAGCAAAATAAATAAATACCTAATTAAATAAAAGTGAAATAAAATTTGATTTAGTTAAGTTAGATTAAGTTAAAATCAAAGGAAACGAAATTAAATAAAATGAAAATAATGGGTAATACGGTTAAATAAACTCAAAATAAATAAAAAAGTGAAGTGATGTTAAATAAAAGCAAAATAAATAAACATATAAACAAACAAAAATTGTAATAAAGTTAAATAAAATTAAAATAAAGGGAAATAAAAGAAGACAAAAGCAAAATAAAGTAGCTATTACATTAAAATAAAGTGAAATAAAGTTAAATGAAATTAAAATAAAAGGAAATAATCATATAAGACCAAAGCAAAATTAAAAACTCAGTTGAAATAAAAAAACAATGCTAAATGAAATAAAGTAAAGTAATATTAACATAAAAGAGACAAAGTTCATTAAATCAAAATGGTGAATAAATAAAAGAGCTAATTAAAATTAAAATTATGTTGGAATTTAAGAAAACAAAGTTTAATGAAATGAATATACAATAAAATATAATTAAAATATCGTGAAACAAAATAAGAAACAGGAAAAATAAAATTAAAATAAATGGAAATAATAATATAAGACAAAAGCAAAATAAAGTAACATACAATTAAAATACAGGAAATAAGGTTTTATAAAGGCAAAATAAACAAAAAAGTGACACAAAGTTAAATAAAATTGAGTAGAAATAACAAAAAAAAAACAAAGAGAAATAAAATAGAACAACGTAAAATAAAATGAGACGAAATTAAATAAAAATAAAAAACTTACGTAAATAAATAAAAAAGTTAAATAAAATTAAAATTATATTGAAATGGAAGAAAAAAACAGTTAAAATAGAATTAAAATAACGAAAAACAAAATAAGACAACAGTATATGAAATGAAGTTAATTAAAATTAGGCTGAAATTAAACAAAACGAAGAGAATGACAGTAAAATAAAATTAAAATAAATAAAATACGAGGAAAGCAAAATGAAGTGGAATGATATTCAATAAAATGAAAACAAAATAAAATAAACTAAAAAAAAAGATGAAATAAACTCACAATAACGCCAAATTAATTAAAATAAAAAAGGAGAACCAATACATTCAAAATCAATTAATAAAAGCGTTTGTTAAGATTTTTGAAAGTTTTAGCAACAGAGTCTGCAGGACTCTAACATGATTTAACATCTTGCCGCTGTTTTACACCAACAATGATTTATACAAAGGCTATTGGAATGGATTCGGGGAGCCTATCTGACGAGAGTATTATGTTGGTCATTTAAAAAAAAGGGAAAAAATATATACATATACAGGGTTATCCAACAAGAACTAGACAAGGCGATTTTTTACTTTCCCTGTACTTTTATAAAAAAAACTGAAATAGCCACCTTATGTTCTCTCCCGCGAATTGGGATATGTTCAGCAAAAAACAATTGAACATCAAATAAAAGTGCTAGGGATCACTTCGATATTTTTTTAAATGGAACACCCTGTATATTACTACATTTTTGGACTCTCTAGAAAAATCTAAACACATTTTGTATATAATATCCTATACCTATCTTTAGCTCTTTACCAAATTTTGACAGTTGAAAGTCGGGTGCAAACCGTTTTCTTTGATCTCGGGCGGTTTAGATTTTAGAACCTGTCAGTGTTAAAATGCCCGACTTTCAACTGTCAATATTTGGTAAACAGCTAAAGATGGGTATAGGATATTATACACAAAATTTGTTTAGATTTTACTAGAGAGTCCAAACATGTAGTAATATACAAGGTGTTCCATTTAAAAAAATATCAAAGTGACCCCTAGTACTGAATGAATACCTAATTAAATAAAAGTGAAATAAAGTTTAGTTTAGTTAAGTTAGGTTAAATTGAAATCAAAGAAAACGAAGTTAAATAAAATGAAAATAAAGGGAAACACTCAAGGTTAAATAAACGTAAAATAAATAAAAAAGTGAAGTTAAATAAAAGCAAAATAAATAAATAAATAAATAAACAAAAAGTGCAATAAAGTTAAATAAAATTGAAATAAAGTGAAATAAAATAAGACAAAAGCAAAATAAAGTAGAATTAAAATGAAATAGAGTTAAATGAAATTAAAATAAAGGGAAATAATCATATGACCAAAGCAAAATAAAAAACTGAGTTAAAATAAAATAAAAACAAAGCTAAATGAAATAAAGTAAAGAAAAGTAATATTAATATAAAAGAGACAAAGTTCAATAAAAGCAAAATGGTAAATATATAAAAGAGCTAAATAAAATTAAAATTATGTTGGATTGAAAGAAAATACAGTAAAATATAATCCAAATATCAAGAAACAAAATAAAACAATAAAAATAAAATAAAAATTAAGTTAAAATGAGAAAAAGCAAAGTTAAATAAAATTGAAATAAATGGAAATAATAATAATATAAGACAAAAGCAAAATAAAGTAACCTAAAATTAAAATAAATAAAAGTAAAAAAAAAAATTAGAACAAGCTTTTATTTAAATGCATTAAAAAGAAGCAAATAAAATTTGAAGTAAATCAAACCCATTATTTTGTTACATTAAACATTTTTATATGATATAAAAGCTTGTCGCGAGACTTTCCTGTTGTTGTATGTTTAATGTAACAAAATAATGGGTTTGATTTACTTCAAATTTTATTTCCTTCTTTTTAGTGCATTGAAATATTAAAAGCTTGTTTTAAAAAAAAATAACTTTCATTTATTTTTTACTTTTTAGTAGGTATTATAGAATAGCAAAATCATAAATTTAGTAATTATATTTTTATTTATAAAACTTAGATTCGTAGTATATAATAAAAGTCATTTTGAATCCGCCATTTTTAATTTTCAATATCTGATTAAAAAATTATATATGTATATAAACTGCTCAGCAATTGAAAGGGGGAAAATAACGTTAGTTTATTAAACTGCCGGCCAAATTCAAAGTTTAAAGTTTGATATTTTTTCAGGAAAATTAAATTGAATCCGGATTAAAAAACACATTAAAAAGGTGCTAATAATCGAAAACTGCATTCAAATATCGTTTGTATTAATTTCGGTATTAATTGAGTTATTCACGTTAAAAATTAGGCCCGTGTACACTTCAAGGTCTCAGCAGTTTATCGACACAAAATAAATAAAAAAAATGATACAAAGTTAAATAAAATTTAAATAAAGAGAAACAAAGTTAAATAGGAGCAAAAATGTAAATAAATAAAAAAATGAAAAAGGTAAATAAAATTAAAATTATTTTGAAATGAAAGAACACAAACAGTATAATAAAATAAAAATTAAGTAAAATAAAATTTAAATTAAGTGGATATCAAAGAAAGCAGAGTAAAATAATATACAATTAAATTAAGTAAAGAAAAATAAAATTAAATAAAGAAAAAAAATTATTACCTAATTAAATAAAAGTGAAATAAAGTTTAGTTTAGTTAAGTTAGGTTAAATTGTAACCAAACAAAACGAAGTTAAATAAAATAAAAATAAAGGGAAATAAGGTTAAATAAACGTAAAATAAATAAAAAAGTGAAATTAAATAAAAGCAAAATAAATAAATAAATAAATAAACAAAAACTGCAATAAAGTTAAATAAAATAAGATAAAAGCAAAATAAAGTAGAATTAAAATAAAATAGAGTTCAATGAAATTAAAATAAAGGGAAATAATCATATAAGACCAAAGCAAAATAAAAAACTGAATTGAAATAAAATGAAAACAAAGCTAAATAAAATAAAGTAAAGAAAAGTAATATTAATATAAAAGAGACAAAGTTCAATAAAAGCAAAATGGTACATATATAAAAGAGCAAAATAAATTTAAAATTATATTGGATTGCAAAAAAATACAGTAAAATATAATGAAAATATCGAGACACAATAAAAATAAAATTAAAAGTAAGTTAAAATCAGAAAAAGCAAAGTTAAATAAAATTAAAATAAATGGAAATAATAATAATATAAGATAAAAGCAAAATAAAGTAACCAAAAATTAAAATAAATAAAAGTAAAAAAAAAATTTTGGAACAAGCTTTTATTTAAATGCACTAAAAGAAGGAGTGTAAAATTTGAAGCCAATTGGATATGTAGAAGTCAGCAAAAATTGACTTGCAACATTTAACCCAATATAGGCTATGTTGAAACCGCCATTTTGAATTTTCAAAATCTCATAGAAAATTCATATTCCTTGTCCCCAAAAACCTCCATAAATATCCCAATTTTAAACGAAATCGAACATACTTTAAGTAGTGCTCCTTCCCTTACCCCCGAAAAGGGAGGGGAGGTGTAAACTTAACAACATTATAATATTGTATTGTCATCGGAACTATAAACGGGTACCAAATTTCAAGTCAATCGGACATTTAGAAGTAGTTCTAAGCAAGATTTGATTACAGACAGACTGACCCACAGGTGAAAGTAAATAAAAGCTTGTAATAAAAGAAATAAGGTTAGATAAAAGCAAAATAAATAAAAAAGTGAAACAGAGTTAAATAAAATGGAGTTGAAATAATAAAAAAAACAAAAAGAAATAAAATAATGCAAAGTAAAATAAAATGAGACGAATTTAAATAAAAACAAAAAATGTACTAAAATAAATGAAAAAATTAAATAAAGTTAAATAAAATTAAAATTAAGTTGAAATCAAAGAAAGCAAAGTTAAATAAAATTAAAATGAAGTAAAATTAAATTAAAATAAGAGAAATAAGATTAAACGGAAGCAACAAAAAATATATAATTTAATAAAAGTGAAATAAAGTTAATTAAAATTAGGCGGCAATCAAACAAAACGAAGATAATGAAAATAAAGTGAAATGAAATTCAATAAAATGAAAACACAGTGAAATAAAATAAAAAAAATATATTAAATAGCATCACAATAAGGCCAAATTAATTAAAATAATAAAAGAAAAACCAATACATTCAAAATCAATTAAAAAAAAACATGTGTTAAAGTTGTTGAAAGTTGTAACAATATAGTCTGCAGAACTCTAATACGATTTACCATCTTACCGCTGATTTGCAACATTGATTCATATAGAGGCTTGCTATTGAATTGGTTTCTGGATGCCTATTTGACGAGATTAATCATTTAAAAAATAAGGAAAAATATATATACATATACAGTGTGCTGCAACTGGAAATCTGATTTATTCTTCATCATAAAAATTGACGATGAAGACGATTAAAAAATAGAATTAAATCACTTGTTTAAATCGTCAGAAAAGAAAACAATTGAATATCACTTACGCAAGTCGCCCCTTAATGTAAATTTTAAGTGCCACTCTGCATCTATATATGAACGGCTGGGCAATTGAAACGAGGAAAACAACGTTAATTTGTTAAACTGCTGGCCAAATTGATATTTTTTTAGGAAAATAATTCGGATAAATGAGGATAAAAGAACATTAAAACGGGTCCTAGTATATGGAACAACGCAACCGTTTGTATTAACTGAGTTATCCATATTTAAAATTAGGCCTGTAGACACTTCAAGGTCCCAGCAGCGTATCGACAAGAAAAGACAAACAATTAAATCACTTGTTTAAATCGTCAGAAAATAAAACAATTGAATATCACTTACGACAGGCACTCGCTATTTTAAATTTTAAGTGTAACTTTGAATCTATATATAAACTGCTCGTCAATTGAAAGGGAGAAACAAACTGGTGGCCAAATTCAGTTGAATATTTTTTTCAGGAGAATAATTCATTTTGTCCAACCTTCGCGTGTACAGGACGTCCAAAATTTAAGCCTTCTATTAAAAATTGACGCCTATCATCCATTCTGTGCAAAAATGAGGTGTGATTTGTCCTTGATGAAAATATTTTTTATTTTATTTTCAACTATTACTAGCATAAGGTACATATTGTTATCGAGATTGTTTGTTAAACTTTTGACCTGGGATTCGCGAAATACGTGTCGTGCCAAATAATGAGATTATATTCATAGAATAACAAGCATTATTATTATTTTTAAATTATTTCCGATTTAAAAGCTTAACACGTGTTAGTTTATTAATATTATCATTTTTTTAGCTGTACGTTTTGATACCCACCTGTACACTTTACTATGAGAGATAGAAAATAGGGCAATCATTTGACTCGTAAAGCCTTTATAAAACGTGCTTTCTTAATTAAAAATACACTGCTCAACAAAAAAATGTGGCTTTTTCAGTACCGGTTTTAAATTGCCTTGATTTGACAACGGATTGAAGGTTTCTGGAACCGTTTCTAGATGTTTAAAGCTGGATTGGTTCGCATTTTCTCGTTTCATGCCAAATGCCAATAATTTTCTTCGTTCGGTGCAAATTTTTAGAAATTGGTTTTATAAACAAAACTGGCATTGTTACGATCGTGCTATTTTAGTTGACCGAACACGTTTTATTCAATTTCCATTAACGGGAGAGCATAGCGCGCGGGAAATCGAATCGCGATAATTAGACTTTCCGTTGTGAAAACTGGAAAGTAAATTGCATTCGGCGCCGAAACGAGATGGGACGATTGAATTGGTTGACACGCGGCCCCATTGAACGACGGGATGAACCGGAAATACGTAATCCGGATAAAAGTGTACCGGACCGACGGATGAGCCGATGAAAACTGGTTTTCTATTAGTATTGGATTCGAGCGTGCAAATTAAAAAAAAAGTCCTGACCACGTCAAAGCAGCCGTAAAAAATTATTAAATATTGAAGTATAATATTATGAAAGAAAAATATCCTATCACTGCAACCCGTGAGGAGTTGATTTGCTCAGAATGCCGTGAGGATGATGAGCCAGCAGAACAGTAAAAAAGACGACAGAATCGCTCTCTTGGTAAAAAACAATGGTCTATTAAGTACCCCTGTTTGTGAAAAACTTTACTTCCTGGAAGAAAATCATCAAAAATAAAAATCTTCAAAAGTAAGCATAAACAAACAAAGTGAGGTTAGAATCCTGATTTCCAGCGACAGTTTTCGTTTTGTATCTGTCAACAACACGAGCGGAGTGAAGTTAGCTTGCCAAAGTGGTATGACACATGACATTGCGAACAGCAGTGGTGCCAACATCCAAAACAAAAACGTGTCCGTTTTTAGTGATAGATTTAAGATTATATATAAGCAGACCTAAGGCGAATGTTAGGCAGTCGGTTAGTTAGTTAGTTCAGTTAATCATTGAGTGTTGAATAGATATTAGTGGTAAAGTTATAAGAGTAGTATAGAGTGTTAAATTGTATACAGTTGTAGTGAATAAAGAGAGTATTAGTTGAAAATAGCAAAGTTGTAATTCTGTTAAGAACCCACGGGAAAAACGTAACATTTGATATCAGAAGTTGGATTGAATCAGTGCTATAGATGTGGCAGGACTGGACATTTCAAAAGAGACTGCCGAGTACAACTAGGGTCTAGATCTCCATCCAGAGACGCTAGGGCCCCCAAGTCAAATCAGGAAAACTTCAATTAGTCAACATTGCGGGGCGGGTGTTGGCTAAAGAAGATAAAGCCCCCAGGGTCGTCTCCATAAAAAGCCTAGGAAAAGCCGCCGACAGTCTAACAGTTACAGGAAAGATCAATGGAAGAGCCATAACAATTACTGTTGACACTGGTGCGGCGGTATCTTTGATAAGGTCCAACAGAGTAAATAGAGTAGAAGTTCTACCCATATCAAAGAATGTAGTTTTACGTACAGTTACCGGTGAGACAGCTGAAGTACTTGGGGAAATGGATATCGAACTTCAACTGGGACGAATTAAATTACACCACACAGTGTTAGTCGCCGACATCGAAGACGAATTTATTTTGGGGATGGATCTCATCGGTCAACATGGATTCTCTTTTGACAACAAGCTTAATCTTCTGAAGTTTGGCACCGAAGAGTTCATCCTTAACAAAACAGACGATGGCACACCGACTAAAGTAATGGCGGCATGTACTGTCAGAATAAGCGGAAATGCCGAGCAGATAATTTTTGGGAAATTGGAGAAGGATTTTGGAGGCTGCATCGGACTTATCCAACACCACGATTTGCCTTGCAAACACCTCGTAGGCAAAGCACTAGTCAAAACCGACGGCGAAATACCGATAAGGATAGCAAATATTTCATCCAATTCCATCAAAATCAATAAAGGAGATGTAATAACCACTTGCGAGCCGGTGCAGTGGGTAACCAGTTGCGAAACGCACTCAGAAGTAACACCCTCAACATCACCTAAGGAAGTCCTAGAACATTTCCATAAGTCGTGGCAACATCTGTCTTCCGAAGAACTGAAGAGAGCTACACAATTTATCAAAGAGCAGAGCACAGCCTTTGAAAGGAAAAATGGCAATACTGGAAGAACGAACATCATAAAACATAAAATCGACACTGGAAGTGCTCACCCCATACGACAGCATCCGCGGAGGCTACCAGTGACGAAGCAGCAAGAGGTTACCACATTAGTCAACAAGATGCTTGACGATGGAATTATTGAGGAATCATCGAGCCCATGGTCGTCTCCTGTTGTCTTAGTCACCAAAAAAGATGGGACTACCAGATTCTGTGTGGACTATAGAAAGCTCAATGACGTCACCAAGAAAGACAGCTATCCACTTCCCAGGATTGATGACACGTTGACGACACTAGCAGGTTCTCATTGGTTCTCAACACTCGATTTAAAGAGCGGCTACTGGCAAGTAGGCATCGACGAACAAGATAAGGAAAAGACTGCCTTTTCTACCGGAAGTGGTTTATATCAGTTTAAAGTTATGCGCTTCGGATTATGCAATGCCCCCGCTACTTTTGAGCGTCTTATGGAGGTTGTTCTACGAGGCCTCACTTGGAAGACATGCCTGGTCTATCTTGATGATATAATGGTAATGAGAAAAACTTTCGAAGAGCACCTACAAAACTTGCATGAAGTTTTTACTAGAATCAAGAATGCTCAGCTCTTACTGAATCCAAAGAAATGTTTTCTTTTTCAACATAATGTTGAATTTCACGGGCATGTTGTATCATCAGAAGGAATCCAAACCGACCAACGGAAGATTACAGCAATCAAGGACTGGCCTCGTCCTCGCGACAAACATGAACTGCGGAGCTTCCTTGGACTATGTACTTACTATAGAAGATTTGTTGAAGGATTTGCAAATATAGCGGCACCTCTACATAACCTCACCGAAGAACGAGCTAATTATAACTGGGATCATAACTGCGATTCTGCGTTCAGGAATTTAAAAGCGGCTCTATGTTCTAGTCCGATATTGGGATATCCGGAACAAAAGGGTAAATTTGTATTGTACACAGATGCAAGTAACACCGGCATCGGAGCAGTTTTATCGCAAGTACAAGCAGGGGAAGAGCGAGTTATCGAATACTACAGTCGAACACTTTCGAAACCTGAACGTAACTACTGTGTAACCCGAAAAGAGCTTTTGGCAAAAGTACGGTCTGTTGAGCATTTCCATCAATATCTATATGGGCAAGAATTTCTGATAAGGACTGATCATGCAGCACTTAAATGGCTTTTGGATATGAAACAACCTGAAGGACAGGTAGCCAGGTGGCTTGAAAAGTTACAACAATATAATTTTAAGGTTAAGCACAGAGCAGGGAGATTGCATAATAATGCAGATGCTTTATCCAGAAAACCATGCGCGGATAATTGTAAGCATTGCCAAAGAGTAGATCAACGAGAAGGAATTACTCGGATTAGGCAAACGAAATTTGAGGTTGATCAGCAGTGGACCACAGAGCAACTTAAAAAGGATCAGCTTGAAGATAGTGAAATAGCCTCGGAAATAGCACTATTGCTAACAGCTAAAGAAGAACATCAACCAAGACCAAGCTGGAGCGAGATATCAACTAAAGGACTTGCTTTTAAAACTCTGTGGACTCAGTGGGACTCCCTGGTGGTGGAAAATGGACTTCTTAAACGAGCCTGGGAAAGCGCCGATGGAAAAGTAGTGAAGACACAGTTAGTGGTACCAAGGAGGAAGATATCGGAAGTTCTGGAAGAAGTTCATAATGGACAGTCTGGTCTGGTGCTCATCTCGGAGTGAACAAAACGATTGACAAGATTCGCGACAGATTTTACTGGGTCAACTACTGCCAGGATGTGAAATCGTGGTGTCGGCAGTGCTCAACCTGTGCCGCAAGCCAAGGACCCAAAACAAGATCTAGGGGCAAAATGAAACAGTATAATGTGGGCCTTCCGTTTGAACGTATCGCCATTGACGTAGCTGGCCCTTTTCCAGAAACAAATAATGGTAACAAGTACATTTTAGTGGCTATTGACGACTTCAGTAAATGGCCTGAAGTATTTGCGATCCGCAATCAAGAAGCTGTTACCATAGCAGAGGTCCCTGTGAATAACTTATTCAGCAGATTTGGTGTTCCGTTAGAGTTGCACTCAGATCAAGGACGCAACTTCGAATCCAAGGTTTTCCAGAAAGTCTGTGATTTACTCAACATCCATAAAACACGGACTACCGCTTTACATCCACAATCAGACGGCATGGTTGAGAGGTTTAACAAGACCATTGAAGAACATTTGTCAAAGATCGTAGATGAACATCAGAAGGATTGGGATCAACACATACCACTATTTTTAATGGCCTATAGATCAGCAGTCCATGACACGACAGGACTAACACCAGCCATGGTTTTATTTGGAAGAGAACTCCTTTTACCCTGTGACCTATTATTCGGAACGCCAGACAACCAGGATATGGAAATTCAAGACTACGCAGACTCCCTCAAGGAAAAGTTACTATGCGTCCATGAATTAGTCAGAGAAAACACGGAGAAAGCCAGCGGCCGAATGAAGACACGATATGATCTCAAAGCTAATTCTATGGGATTTCAGATGAACGATAAAGTCTGGTTATATAATCCACAAAGGAAGAAAGGAAGATCTCCCAAGCTTACGCCTGTATGGGAAGGGCCCTATACAGTCATCAAAAGAATTAATGACGTAGTGTATAGAATTCAGCGTAGCCCCAGAAGCAAACTGAAAGTTGTTCACCTCGACAGACTGAAAGCATACCACGGACATGCAGTATCTGATCGGGACGATCAGGTTTAAGAGGGAGGCAATGTCACGACTAACAACCATCCGAACGTTTTTGTGCTACCCTATAGAACTAGCCGCCGCCGCCGCGCCGTGCCCCTCGCTTCTTTGTCTGTATGACTCATCGCCCGGCCGGTCGCGAAGTTTCAGGATCGCTGGACTGGAATTATCTCGATGGCCTCGTCGAGATCATATAGAGTGGCCTCCGGAATACTTCCTGAATATTCGTGATAGATTTGAGATTATATATAAGCAGACCTAAGGCGAATGTTAGTCAGTTCAGTTCAGTTAATCATTGAGTGTTGAATAGATATTAGTGGTAAAGTTATAAGACTAGTTTAGTGAGTTAAATTGTATACAGTGGTAGTGAATAAAGAGAGTATTAGTTGAAAATAGCAAAGTTGTAATTCTGTTAAGAATCCACGGGAAAAACGTAACAATATCAAGTGCCACTTTATATCTGTATATAAACTGCTCAGCAATTGAAACGTGGAAAATAACGTTAGTTTGTTAAACTGCCGGCCAAATTCAAAGTTTAAAGTTTGATATTTTTTCAGGAAAATTAAATTGAATCCAGATTAAAAAACACATTAAAAAGGTCCTAATAATCGAAAACTGCATTCAAATATCGTTTGTATTAATCTCGGTATTAGTTGAGTTATTCACGTTAAAAATTAGGCCTCAGCAGTTTATCGACACAAAATAAATAAAAAAAAATTATACAAAGTTAAATAAAATTTAAATAAAGAGAACCAAAGTTAAACAGAAGCAAAAATGTAAATAAATAAAAAAGTGAAAAAGTTAAATAAAATTAAAATTAAGTGGATATCAAAGAAAACAAAGTAAAATAATATACAATTAAATTAAAGTAATGAAAAATAAAATTAAGTAAAGAAAAAGAATTCATACCTAATTAAATAAAAGTGAAATAAAGTTTAGGTTAATTAAGTTAGCCTAAATTGTAACCAAACAAAACGAAGTTAAATAAAATAAAAATAAAGGGAAATAAGGCTAAATAAACGTAAAATAAATAAAAAAGTGAAATTAAATAAAAGCAAAATAAATAAATAAATAAATAAACAAAAACTGCAACAAAGTTAAATAAAATAAGATAAAAGCAAAATAAAGTAGAATTAAAATAAAATAGAGTTCAATGAAATTAAAATAAAGGGAAATAATCATATAAGACCAAAGCAAAATAAAAAACTGAATTGAAATAAAATTAAAACAAAGCTAAATAAAATAAAGTAAAGAAAAGTAATATTAATATAAAAGAGACAAAGTTCAATAAAAGCAAAATGGTACATATATAAAAGAGCTAAATAAATTTAAAATTATGTTGGATTGCAAAAAAATACAGTAAAATATAGTGAAAATATCGAGACACAATAAAAATAAAATTAAAAGTAAGTTAAAATCAGAAAAAGCAAAGTTAAATAAAATTAAAATAAATGAAAATAATAATAATATAAGATAAAAGCAAAATAAAGTAACCTAAAATTAAAATAAATAAAAGTAAAAAAAAAAAATTTAGAACAAGCTTTTATTTAAATGCACTAAAAGAACGAGTGTAAAATTTGAAGCCACTTGGATATGTAGAAGTCAGCTAAAATTGACTTGCAACATTTAACCCAATATAGGCTATGTTGAATCCGCCATTTTGAATTTTCAAAATCTCATAGAAAATTCATATTCCTTGTCCCCAAAAACCTCCATAAATATGCCAATTTTAAACGAAATCGAACATACTTTAAGTAGTGCTCCTTCCTTTACCCCCGAAAAGGGAGGAGGAGTAAACTTAACAACATTATAATATTGTATTGTCATCGGAACTATAAACGGATACCAAATTTCAAGTCAATCGGACATTTAGAAGTAGTTCTAAGCAAGATTTGATTACAGACAGACTGACCCACAGGTGAAAGTAAATAAAAGCTTGTAATAAAAGAAATAAGGTTAGATAAAAGCAAAATAAATAAAAAAGTGAAACAGAGTTAAATAAAATGGAGTTGAAATAATAAAAAAAAAACAAAAAGTAATAAAATAATGCAAAGTAAAATAAAATGAGACGAATTTAAATAAAAACAAAAAATGTACTAAAATAAATGAAAAAATTAAATAAAGTTAAATAAAATTAAAATTAAGTTGAAATCAAAGAAAGCAAAGTTAAATAAAATGAAAATGAAGTAAAATTAAATTAAAATAATGAGAAATAAGATTAAACAGAAGCAACAAAAAATATATAATTTAATAAAAGTGAAATAAAGTTAATTAAAATTAGGCGGCATTCAAACAAAACGAAGATAATGAAAATAAAGTGAAATGAAATTCAATAAAATGAAAACACAGTGAAATAAAATTAAAAAAATATATTAAATAGCATCACAATAAGGCCAAATTAATTAAAATAATAAAACAAAAACCAATTCATTCAAAATCAATTAATAAAATTATTTGTTAAAGATTTTGAAAGTTTTAGCAACATATGATTTAACATCTTACCGCTGATTTACAACATTGATTCATGTAGAGGCTTGCTATTGAATTGGATTCGGGGTGCCTATTTGACCAGATTAATCATTTAAAAAAAAAGGAAAAAAAAAATATACATATACATCTGATTTATTCTTCATCACAAAAATTTAAATCGTCAGAAAAGAAAACAATTGATTATCACTTAATGTAAATTTTAAGTGCCACTCTGTATCTATATATAAACGGCTGGGCAATTGAAACGAGGCAAACAACATTAATTTGTTAAACTGCTGGCCAAATTGATATTTTTTTAGGAAAATAATTCGGATAAATGGGGATAAAAGAACATTAAAACGGGTCCTAGTATATGGAACACCGCAACCGTTTGTATTAACTGAGTTATCCACATTTAAAATTAGGCCTGTAGACACTTCAAGGTCCCAGCAGCGTATCGACAAGAAAAGAAAGACAATTAAATCACTTGTTTAAATCATCAGAAAATAAAACAATTGAATATCACTTACGACAGGCACTCGCTATTTTAAATTTTAAGTGTAATTTTGAATCTATATATAAACTGCTCGTCAATTGAAGCGAGGAAAACAAACTAGTCGCCAAATTCAGTTTAATATTTTTCAGGAGAATAATTCATTTTGTCCAACCGTCGCGCGTACAGGACGTCCAAAATTGAAGCCTTCTATTAAAAATTGACGCCTATCATTCATTCTGTGCAAAAATGAGGTGTGATTTGTCCTTGATGAAAATATTTTTTATTTTATTTTCAACTATTACTAGCATAAGGTACAAATTGTTATCGAGATTGTTTGTTAAACTTTTGACCTGGGATTCGCGAAATACGTGTCGTGCCAAATAATGAGATTATATTCATAGAATAACAAGCATTATTATTATTTTTAAATTATTTCCGATTTAAAAGCTTAACACGTGTTAGTTTATTAATATTATAATTTTTTTTGATGTACGTTTTGATACCCACCTGTACACTTTACTATGAGAGATAGAAAATAGGGCAATCATTTGAGTCGTAAAGCCTTTATAAAACGTGCGTTCTTAATTAAAAATATACTGCTCAACAAAAAAATGTGGCTTTTTCAGTACCGGTTTAAATTGCCCTGATTTGACAACGGATTGAAGGTTTCTGGAACCGTTTCTAGATGTTTAAAGCTGGATTGGTTCGCATTTTCTCGTTTCATGCCAAAAGCCAATAATTTTCTTCTTTCGGTGCAAATTTTTAGAAATTGGTTTTATAAACAAAACTGACATTGTTACGATCGTGCTATTTTAGTTGACCGAACACGTTTTATTCAATTGCCATTAACGGGAGAGCATAGCGCGCGGGAAATCGAATCGCGATAATTAGACTTTCCGTTGTGAAAACTGGAAAGTAAATTGCATTCGGCGCCGAAACGAGATGGGACGATTGAATTGGTTGACACGCGGCCCCATTGAACGACGGGATGAACCGGAAATACGTAATCCGGATAAAAGTGTACCGGACCGATACACGGATGAGCCGATGAAAGCCGGTTTTCTATTAGTATTGGATACAAGCCTGCAAATTACAAAAAAGTCCTGACCACGTCAAAGCAGGCGTAAAAAATATATGAAATATTGAGGTTTAAAGTAAGCAGCCATGAAAGGAATATTTACAAAACAAGTATGATATTATGAAAGAAAAATATCCATAATAGCAACTGATATAATTAATTACTACAGAAAATGTAACTCTTTATCTACCCGGACGTGGCCCCGGAATAGCTCTCCTATTTCCTTTCCAACGAAGAGTCACAAGGGAATCTTTGTTTTAAAAATAACGTCTTCCGTAGCCACTTCAGAAAAAAACAACTTGGCTGCGCTACGCTATATTGATTAAAATATTAACTTTTTAAAATATGTTTCTGAGCTTTGTTCAAGATGGCCGACGGTGATGTGACGGAAATATTAGGCTCTTCTAAAAAGTGTTTTATATGTTCTAAAATAGTCAAAAGTTTAATTAATTTTGTGAAATGTGATAAAGTGTTTCATAGTTATTGTAAAAACTGCGGGATGTATAATCACGGGTTGCAAGGAGTTGATTTGCTCAGAATGCCGCGAGGATGATGAGCCAGCAGAACAGTTAAAAGACGACAGAATCGCTCTCTTGATAAGAAACAATGGTCTGTTAAGTACCCTTGTTTTAGAACTGCAAGAGAAAAACGATCTGTTACGTGAAAAACTTTACTTCCTGGAAGAAAATCATCAAAAATCAAAATCTCCAAAAGTAAGGCATAAACAAACAAAGTGAGGTTAGAATCCTGATTTCCAGCGACAGTTTTCGTTTTGTATCTGTCAACAATACGAGCGGAGTGAAGTTAGCTTGCCAAAGTGGTATGACAGATGACATTGCGAACAGCAGTGCTGCCAACATCCAAAACAAAAACGAATCCGTTTTTGACGATTCTCGAAAAATCGATATGCAGCCCAGCCCTAATGTTAACCATAACCTTAATTTTTCAAAAACCAAAACAAAACCACTTCAAAATAAAAACAAAGGAGAACAGAACTTGCAGAAAGGACAATGCTCAGAAAAGGGAAAAAATACTCTCAGCCAACTAGCTAGTGCTGTGGATTTGCCACTGGCTCCACAACCTGCTGAAGTTCCAATGGGCCAGTCTGTCGGAGTTCAAGTATCCTCAACAGTGCTTCCAAGCGATCCTGTGCAGATTCCAGTTCAGGGTAAGGATGACAACAACAAATGGACTTTGGTGCAAAGGAAGTGTAAAATTAAAAGACCTGAGCCCAGTTTGGGGACAAGAACGAATGTGCAAAATCTCTCTGTTGCATCCCAGCGTGCTTGAATTTTTCTTTCAGGCTTTCAGCCGGAAACTACTTCTGAAAACATCCTTAGCTATCTCCAGGAAAATGGTATAGATGGGTGCATCTGCGAAAAAATGCACACCAAGAAGGTCTCTTTTAGAAGCTCTTTTAAACTTGCTGTTCCAGGGACCAGAAGAAAAGATGTAATGGCTAGTGAGCTATGGCCGGAAGGCATATATATAAACCATTTTCTCAATCTTCAGAGACACCAGCCATAAAAAGGGGTGACATTAAAAGCACAATCTCTGTACACAACATTTTACATCACAATGTACAGTCTATTGGGAAGCCTGGACCAAATGTGTTTTTTGGCAGAGGTACACTGTTCTCTAGCTGTAGCAGTGACGGAGCACTGGAAAAATGAGAACCAATTTGCAAACTATAACATGCCAAATTATAGTCTAGGAGCTTCTTTTTGTCGCAAACAATATCAGCATGGAGGATCGGCTGTCTATGTTCGTCAAAGTTTCAAACATTAAAAAAAAAACATTAAGTTACAGAGTACACTAAACATTGACCAAAATAATAAAACTCATATACCTATAACTAAGACAACATTGATTAATAAAACTCGGTAAAACCTAAAACAATAATCACACCAGGACACAGTTAAAATCTGAATTCTAGGAATTCTCCAATGTCATAAAATGCCCTGCTGATGAGAAAGTTCTTAATATGTTTTTTAAATCTCTGTATTGGTAACTCACAAATTGCTGTGGGTAATTTATTGAAGAAAGTTACACCATAAGAATTAGATCCATCCCGGCTTCTCTGTAGTCTCCTATATTATTATGAGGGAACAAGACTGTCCATTTCTGGTCTCATATTGGTGAATCTCATTGTGTCGGAGGTGTAGGTGGAGATTTTTCCTCATGAAAATAAGGCTTTCAAAAATATAGAGAGAAGGTAAAATTAATATTTGAAGATTTATGAAAGCCTGTCTGCAGTCTTCCCTGTAAGACAAGCCATTCATCACTCTTACCACTCTCCTCTGAATCCGAAACACATCTTGGGCACCAGTACTATGACCCCAAATCAGGATGGCATAGCTGATGTGTGAATGGAAGAGAGAAAAATAGGCCTGTCTTAAAGCAGAAGAAGAGACACATTCAGAAAGCCTTCTCACAAGAAAAGTGGCAGACCCAAGCCTCTTGACCAGGGAGTCTGTGTGAGCCCTCCAAAGGAGTCCAGGATCAAGATGCACTCCCAGAAACCTTAAACCCTCTGTATTTGCCTCAGATGGAATGGGTCTTGTAGAGTGTGTTTTTCCAGCATTAAAATGCAGTTCATTTGCTGCAAACCATTGTTCAGCCCTTGATCGTGCCTCACCCAACGCCTCCTGTGCAATTCCGGAATTAAAATGTGCACAGGTGGATGTTGTGTCATCCGCGAAAAGAGTGAATGAGCATTCCTGATAAAGTTGTGGTAGGTCATTGCTAAAATTATATTTTTCCAGCTTTCTCAGAAGCAAGTCATGAGAGACACAATCAAAGGCCTTACTTAGGTTACAGAATGTACTTGAGAGGTACAAATGGTTCTCAAATGCATCCTGAATCCGTTTAACTAAATCCAGAATAGCGAGAGTTGTATTGCAGTTCTTTCTAAAGCCAAACTGACTGCCTGTAAAGAGATTTTTAGATTCCAGAAATGTTGTCATTCTTACCGCCATACATTTTTCAAAAACTTTCGAGATTATTGAAAGAAGTGATATGGGCCTGTAATTAGAAGGGTCTAAGATATCACCCTTCTTGAAGACAGGCACCACTACAGCCCTCTTCAGTATATCAGGAAAAACGCACTCACCAAAATATTGATTTATAAGTTTGGTTAATGGGCCACAAATAGGATGTTTAATTCCTTTAATTAGATCTACTGAGAAACCATAGTAGTCCCTACTCTTCTTGCTGGTTAATCCAAACAAAATATCCCCGACCTCAATGACCGACACCTCCCAAAACTCAAATTTTTCAGAATCGCCCAGCAATGGAATGTCGAAATCCAGAGGATTCAAAGGAGAAGGGTCAATCTGACCATGAAAAATAGTAAATTATCTGGCAAAAATTGAAACTGATCACATCCATAGTAAATAGTACGTAAATTTAGAAATTTAATAAAATAGTTTTGAGACATTTCTAATTTTTCAGAATTTTTTTATTTTATTGGCCGTACCAGTTCATGTAATTTGGTAACTTGAAGAAAACCTGGCATTTTTGAGGCAGTTCATTCTATGATGACAACGTTGTCAAATTGTATTGAGTATCGAAGATGGAGGAGATTTTGTAAAAAACATTTGTAATTAATTTCTTAAATAACTCAACTTAAGTTTAGAAACAAATTTAAATTTTTCCAAAATTCGCTCTTGAATTGTCACTGACAACTTAATCATATTTCCCATTAGCTCCGAAACCGCAAATATTTGACAACACTGTCGACGTTCAAAAATGTTCTCTAAAATACCTAAGCATAATTTTTTAATTTAACTCCCGTTTTTTTTATCTCTTTCAGTCACCAATTCACTTGTATTCGTATAACAGAGGACACTCTGTATATTTTAGTAAACAAACATAAAGAACAGTATATAAGTTGATTTCTTTCCGCCGAGTTTCTTAAACATAGACCTATATATTATTTGTTGACCAGTCCTGGTAATACGCTTATTTACCTTAGGTGTATAGGCAACACAACATACACGCTTAATATTTTAATGCTATTAATGCGACGAGGTGCGCTCAAGTGATATTAGTGTAATCATTAACCAAGTACGTTCCGTCTGAATTGTGTAATAGGGGATTTGTGAAATATATGATGGAAATTTATGCCCAAAGTTTAAATCCATAAGTGATTTTCCGGGGTTCTAATCTAATTATCGGTTATTGAACAAAATGATTTATTATTAGTGCATTATAAAAATACTAAACCACTTTTTTATAAGGCCTGAAACTTTCCAGAATTTTCAATTTTATTATGGCGGTGTTCATATTTCAGTACTTAATTCATTAAAAACAAGTATTTTTTCATTTTACCATGAAAAATAGTAAATTTTCCGGAAAAGTTCTGAAACTGATGAAATCTATAGTAAATTTTATACAGATTTCGAAAATTGATATGAGAATTTTGAGAATACTGGATTTTTTCAGAATTTTTAACGTTATGACAGTATGCTTTTTCGGGTACATAAAAATATCAAAATATAGTGAGTGATTCAATATAGTATTTATGTTCTTTTTTTAACTATCCCCCAGTAAAACTGTATAAATATGCCCACTCCCTTTACGTATAGTCTCAACAGAAATTTTTCAAGAATATCCCTCAGGGAAAACACATTTCCATGAAACTCACCGGCAATCGGGCTCGTGCAAATAGAAACTTCCGAAATCCTATTCGTATGCCAATTACGTGGTTTTATTTCAGTTGCGTAAGTTTAAAAAAATTAGCGCGTGCATCGTGCCAGGTAACAAACCGACTCTGTTTCCCACGCGAATTATGCACCGCGAAAATAGGTATCAAAAATAGACAATAGACAATGATTAATTATTGCAAAAATCGGTCTCGGGTCAAGAACTGTCCGCTAATCCGGCAAATGACGTAAAAACTGATATCCTTACGGCAAGTAGCCACATGCGCTGCGGATATTCCAAATCAGGTTATCGAGCAATCTGTTTATCCCCCTAATAAGTTAACTATCGACGGTTAATGGTTCGGCTCCGCCGGAACAAGGCATTTCCATTATCGCGTTTATTGGAACGATATTAGCACAGCGATTGGACGTCCTAGCGGTAGAAACACTACTTATTATTGGGCCCTTTTGTTGCCGCGAAAAGCGATTCTAAGGCCCTAATCACGAACACGATGGGAAAGCGTAATAGCATCCCCTAATTAGAATGTTACTAGGTCCGACCCAACATGATCTTTTCGATCGGCTAATCGACTAAAGGCTATTGTACAGAAATTATCCAGATAATGAAATTTGCAATTTTAGCGCATTTTTCGTTTTCATTTGATTTTATACAGTTTGTTGCCAATGCCAATTTAAATTCCTTCCTGCAAGTCGCATGGCGACGAATTCGAGACGTCTCGTCTCGTCTGGCGGATTAGGAAACCCATGTCAAGACGTTTCCAGAGATTAAGAGACGCGTCGTAATTACCATATTAATTAATTCCTACATTTGAGTTTATATTGAGCGCACACTTAAGCCCTCTCCCGATATGCAAATTTCCAATGGGATATATCTCCGGCCCGGCAGACGGATTGAGATAGATGGAACTTTAATGGTATTCACGCGGGTTAATAACTCACGAGATTTTAATCGTATTGCGGTTGTAGTGCAGCAAAAAGTGTGATAATGCCCAAATATGTAAACGCGGTTCGCGTTTGATTCGGGTTGTATTAAACTATGTAAACGTACTAATTATAGCTGCGCTTTTGACCTACGACCTACTCGACCGACACGACATCGACATCCCGAAAAAGTGCATACTTCAATGCCTACTATGCTTTTTTAAAAAATGAATTAAGTCGGTTCGTCTCGAAAGTCGATCCGTCATGCTGCTGTCTCTTTTTAGCACGTTGTTACGTCCAAAAAGAAATTAAACTGTATTGATCTGATCTGACATTCAATCAAATTCGAATTTTGTTTTGTAGGGACGCCGAGAATGAAATGAAAATTATATGCGAGTTGTTAAATGATTTTGATTGATTTGTAAGATTTCTGGAGAGATATCATATATGTTTTAGTTTTAGAGTAAGTACATTGAACTTTTGAATTATGATGCTAATACGTAATACCGATTTCATAAGTCTTCGTCCAGCGGCCATGAAAAATCACTCTCATGCAAAAGCGTCTAGGTAACCTACTAACTCTTCGGTGCGAAGGCTGCGGACATGTTTTGTTTATTTTTTTAAGGTTATGTGTTTTTTATTAATTTATTTATTTTTTCTTAATTTAGTTTTTGTAGGTAATAATATCTATTCTTGTTTCGTCATTACGCATGTCCGCAGCTTTCGCATCGAAAAGTTAGTAGGCTCCCTAGACTCTTGTCTCTCATGCGGCCAAAGAAGTATTCATTTCAAAAACCTAAGCCACGTTTGGCAAATAATAGTATAAGTAATCATGAGTAATTTCTAGAATTTGTCAAAAAAACAAATCACTGATGATTTCTTGTATTATTTGCCAATCGATCACGTCCACGGCACGTGACTAATATGGTACAAGGTTTGGTGAAAACGTTACATGTGGCAACCCGACTTGGGGGATAGTTTTAGAACTTGGAGCTAGCCCGGACACGACACCTAATGAGCCCAATGTATTAATTCAAAGGCTCATTAGGTGCCGTGCTAGGTCTAGCTCTAAATGATTTTAGACTTTTCTCTCGCGGTTTCATATTGTTAATTCATATGATGGCTTATAGTCAACGATTCGTCCCATTTTCAGCGATGAATTAAAGAAACCGTTATAGAACTGGTCATGACGATTGTTTAAACTAATTGAATAAGCATACACACACGCGTCTGAGGTACTGTTATTGTACATACGTGCACCAGACTTGTCGCCCTATACGTCGAATACATATATTATAATTTGGTGTTCGAACGCGGGTTTTGTTATCGGACAAAATTCGTGACAAAAAAAATAAAATATATGGATTTCGAGACTTTTTCAGCCGTCTTGTCTCGCAAAAAGTATGACTCTCTCTCTTTCTGTCTTATTGAACCGGTAAAGAAGAAAAGAAATGTCAAAATTTAAACCCCTCTCTAAAATTTAGGCTTGGCAACATCGCCTAGTATGGGTTAATTTTCGGATAGTTTGCATTAAAACGCGCAAAAATAGGAGAGCGAAATAAGTCTATCCAAACCTATTCCAAATAAATTGAAAGAATTGAGAAGAAGCAAACGAAAAAAATCTAAAAATACATCCATATTTAGACTTACTTGGCAACGTAGGTTGAGAACTACTTTTACCCCCCTGCACTGCAACCAGTTAAACAAAAATAGGCACTTGTGTCTGCGCATCTGTATTCTTCAAAAACATAATATTCAAAATAAGTTTTTAGTTTTACGAAGATTGTTGCACTAATTACAGAATTGCTTCCTATTTTTTTTATATTCAAAACAACATTTTCATATCAAAAGACGCTTTTTTTCTATTTTATTATACACAAATTAATAAAGTTCAACAAACTCAAAAACTATGGTAATTAATCGCCGACTGACTGATTAACAATTTGACAGAACGCTGCTCCATTATTCTTTTATTTTCCCAAAGCCTACTTGACATTTGATATTTGAGGGCTTCACCAGGGTGCGTTCAGTAAAAAGTTTCTTACATTTCTGTCACAAAGCCGATTTTCGCGTTCTACTGTGTTAAACTTCTTTATGGTTTGTTGTATATACACCATAATCATTCTATATTAAACAAGACCCCAAAAATGATACATTTTCTATAAATAATATACAAGGTGAGGAGAATAAAAATATGGCACGGGAAAGTAGGTACATATTATGATAGGTAATAAACTATGAAAACCTTGTTTTGGTATAGTCCCCTATAAATCACGAGCGGACCCATATATTAAAGTTTTTGCCGCAGAATGTATACCTATGCCTACTTTCGATTTTTTTCTTACGCAATTTTGCCCGTATACGGCGTTATTCGTCATCCTAAATTGTCGCATTTTATAATTCTAACTACTCCGGTGAAATATCAGTAGATTATTATTCGCAAACGGCTCGGTTTACATCGAAAGCTTTGGCTCGAAAGAGCTCTGTATATACGAAAAAGAGCCTAAATTATACAGAGCTAGTATTAAAGGTAATAAACTAAATCAGTTCGACAACGCTGTAAGCCGGTAAGAGTTGGTACGGCGGTGCTGATGAAGGTGAAGAAGGAGGCGGATAGAGGGCGCTGGAGGGAGCGGAGCTCTGAGCATGGCGAATTGGCAGAAATAATTTTTTGATTTGTGAAAAAATAGGAGATTAAGAGAGGAAGAGACTTAACAGTCAACTGTGTTGTGGTGTCCAACGCAATGGTACCAAAAGTGAAATTTCTAACAAAGTGAGAACCTATTTTTATGAGCGTGAGTACCCAGAGTACAATTATTAGTGCTAATTAATTAGTGAAATGATACGCCATATTGGTATATGCAGATGTATGCCCTTGAGTAGTTTGTTCAATGTTCACAGACAAGAGGGTTGTTTATAGAAATAATAAAATCCTTGAACATCGAGTACATTTTATTTTAAAGGCATAACAATTATTAGAAATTTGGGTAAATTAGAGAAGAATGTTGAGGATAATTTATCGAAAAGTTACCCAAAATTTAAAAAGCGAACGTTATCAACAATTTTGTTGATTTGACAACGTTATTCGGTACACTGCGCTGTACGCTTTGCGCGGCACTGTGTACATTCCTTTCAAGCCTCAGCAGTTAGTGTTGCAGCGTTGGTACAATTGTACAGATCTGGTACAATCTGTAAATTTTTTAAAATTCTGGCAGGTACATCTTACTTATTGCAGTATCTGACAAATATTTCATGGTCGAGATCAAGAAAATGAAAAAAATACTAAAACTTAAACAACACACAATCCGCCATTTTAAAAATAGTCGTTGTACTAGCCTGATTTGACCAGTGTAAAATATTTTTAAATTTCATTTTATATGCTGCATTTAAGGTCAATACTCTTCGGTTAATTAATTCTAAATTTGTTGATTCGATTTGCTGTCAATAAGCTTAAAATTGCCACATTTATTAATGTAAATTAAAACGCAGCAACGAATTTTCCCTATTAAAATTGAATAGCTCATTTCCGCAAACTGAACACTGTATCATTCTTTAGGTTGAGAAGAACAGCTGTGCACGAATAATAGCAGTTCAGATAAGGGCATTCAAATATCGTCGTGAGGAAACTATATTAAATTTACTGGCCA
The DNA here is from genome assembly GCA_016904865.1 of Pissodes strobi. Taxonomy (NCBI): domain Eukaryota; kingdom Metazoa; phylum Arthropoda; class Insecta; order Coleoptera; family Curculionidae; genus Pissodes; species Pissodes strobi. Next base: position 50,613 of record MU185593.1, on the reverse strand, counting down.
ACTGTAGTCCGTCTTGGGGGGTTAGTAGTGTATGCTTGATATGCGATGGCCTATAACAGTCGCATTCCAGGCCGAAAAATGGAGTATTTTAATTTTACATTTGTAACGAACGCCGATTTACCCTATTCCATTTACTTCACCTCCTGTTCGTTATCTATAACCGGATTCGCAGTACCAGTGTGTTGACACCCTAATTTCGACGGAAAATACACTTTTCTTATGCATCTGCGCAACCACCCACAGTTTCCATGAACTTGGAACCCACTTTATGCCTCTTACCAGTACGTATTTCTTCACTCAATTATATGTATTATAGCAACGGGGGGCTTAATTCCAATCAGCGGCTAATCATTTCTGAGATCTTTTTGGGACCTCTGTTTTATTTTTCCACGCGGCATGCTGCAATGTTCGCAATATTCGGTTGGTTCTGTTGGTAGCATTGGGTAGTAGGAATGGGCTATTTACCATAATTGATGCTGTCGATTTAGATTTTTAAAAGTTTATCGTTTTGTTGGGGAATATGGAATATTCTCAAGTATTTCTTGAACCATTTAATTTCAGCTCATTAATTGTGGCTCCCGCCGTCGTTTTACAACCATAATAAACGTCGTTTATTATCTTAGAATTATTCCTCGTATCGAATTGTTAGTTTCGTTAGACATTTTCTCCTCTAATCTCGTAGAAGTGAAAAAGACAAATTGACTAAAACGAATAGAGAGTTCTTCTAGAAATACTTTTCGAGGAGAAAAGAAGGTTTGCTTTAGTGCAATCACTGTTTAGAAAGACAATGGTGCACTGGTGCAGTCATAGTGACTCAACATTAGTATTGTATTTTATACTACTCTTTTTAGGGATATTGTGTGTGTTTCTAGTTTGTGCTTTGACACGACCGATTTATCGGGATTTAACTCCTGCACTAGATAAGCGTTTTCTCTGGAATTAATTTTTTTCTATTGCTTGTGAAGCACGCGGACGCCATGACGCTAATGGTTATTTCCCTTATTTCTAGAGGCTTTCCGAGTTCGTCGTATAAGACCGAGACCGTCGACTATCTAGCTACCCTCCGCCAAAAGCGAGGTAATTATTGCTACAGTTTTTTTGTCTAAATTAACGATTTAATTGCTTTATTTGTGTTAACCTTTTTTGTGCATTATCCACCATTTGCCTTGCATCCCATGTGTTATCTATTCCATTTTGTCCAATCTGAATTTTTATTTTAATTTGACATTGGTTTTGATCATATGGGGAAGTTTATATTTTCTTTTAGGGGTGATTCATACCTATCTTTTTTATATTCAAGTTGTCGGTACCTTAGTATTTCTTTTATTTGCTGATGGTCATTGAAAATCCATTGATAATTTTTGGGGGAATTTTGTTTTATAAAGAAAATATATTTATGCAAGGGGGCTATAATTTTTTTTTTTGTTAAAGTAAGGGGGCTTTGACTAATGCGTATTGGGTTATTACAGGGTCCTATCTCTGAGCCAATTCTATCACCTGGCTACAGATCCCATCTCCGGGCTACACTACAGCCAATCTTATCTCCGGGCCAATTTTATTGCTGAGTCCTCTGCTCTGCTGGTTCTACCCTCGGAGCCAGTGCCATAAGCAGTACCTACAGGTGCCCGGCGCCTCCACCAGAGTTCGACGACCGGATCTAAGTGGTATCGTATAGAAGCTTAAGTTTACTTATTCATTTATTTTTCTGTCCTACTGATAGAATCGGTCTTTTTTTATATAAATCAAGCATTGACAGACGAGCTTTAAGATAGTTTTCAATAATTTTATTCTTTTTTTATTAATTTATCGGGTCAATTGATTTAATTATTGTGGCCATTTATTACTACCTACTATTATCGCTATATTTATAATTGGTGCAGCTACTAGCGCACGCATGCATATATGTGATAAGCTTAGGTAAAATCAAAGTGATCACTTCGGATTGTAGTGTTTAGCGCATTTAGTTGTAAGGCATACAGTACCGAGTGTTAACAACAGAATTGGTCTCTGTACAATCACCATATTGTAGCAATTATTAGTTAATTTTTAACATTCCTTTGTCTTTAACTTGCAATTTTACTGTAGGATTGCTGTTTCAAAAAAAAAAAATAACAGCAGCAAATAGATTGTTCCTTAAATTTTAGATTGTGTATTCTTTATTAAGTTAGTAAGATTGAGTTTCTTTGTTTGATAAACATTCCTAGCAACCACGTGCAACACCAGCGGAGCTTTTTCAGTTTAGTTGGGAAAAACTGTTGGCGCTCTACGACCCCACTACAGGGGCCGGGCTTTGTAACACGACTCTCCGGTGCTAGGTTTGTCTTTTTAAATAAAATCTTTACTTGCTGACTTTAATAGGAAAACCGTGTTGCATCGTAGAAAAAGTATAGTACACTGCTTATGGTAATTTGCTTATTAAGCTCGTTGTAATAAGCTACTTATCATTCTCGTTATGTAATATATTATTTCATACACAGGTGAGGGTTACTTAACTTAAAATCGAACCTTATTTATCGCTTCTCGAACAGCTTTATTCGTTTAAAACTGATCAGATCCACGCACAAGCATAAATCATATTGCACATAGTTGTCGGGTCTGGTTATGACGTACAGTCACAGATGGCGCTTCCGTTTTTATTCCGCTGGTTGCATATACCCGGCTTGGTTAAAGTGCGTTTCGCTTTGCAATCTCTGGTTTCTGGTCAAAGAGAAAGGGACAGCCTACTAAATGGTAATGATGGTAAATTTGAAAAAAAAATAGAAAGAAACTACAAGCTACAAGAGTCCGGATACACCGGAATGACAGGCAATGCAATATTGAAAAGCTGCAATATTGCGAAGCTTCATGTGTATCATATGATTTCTATGAAACGTTGACTATTCTTTCACTTTTCGCATGATCCTCCGCTCGCTTCGCTCGCTCCGGGGCGCAACCAAACGAAACTAACCCAAATTTAAAAAAAGAACAAACATAACCTTAAAAAAATAAAAAAAAAACATGTCTGCACTGACAGGAATCGAACCCTGGCCGTGGTATCGCAAGCACACCATCTAACCATTAGACCACCAGGCTTGCTGAAAGCAATTACCCGAAAATCGAAAGCCTTTTGCCAAATGTGTGTCAAAAACTGAGCATGCGCGATACCTCGCAATATTGCAGCCTGTCATTACGGCCAAATTCAGTGTATGTATCCGCTTATAAAAAAAATTTTCATATGAATTCTGTACAAAAATGATGAATCTGGTACAATTTGAGTTCAATTCTGATACAATTTTTTATTTTCCTCTGGCAATGCTGCAGTGTTGCCACAAGTCAGTACAATAATAGCACAACCGAGAGTAGAACTTACGAATCTCATTAACATTATAATTTTGGCACATTAAAAAGGTACGAGGACACATTGTGTTAAAACCTGTTATGCAAAGACATCTTTTTACCAACTTTTCTTGGGTTTTAATGGCTTTATCAGTTTCGTTAAAACAAATCCAAGTTTTTTTTTTAATTCAAGACTTCCTTTGGGTTTCTATAAAGCTTTATGTAAAACCCATAAATTCGCCACAAAAATGACAACTTTTAATGGTGCTGATTGTTAAACACTAAAAATTGTTATAAATTCCCAAACGTTAGTAACAAAAAATTAATTACAGAAATTTTCCAACCCTATTTACTCGTGGATTATCAATGCGACGACAAGCCTGCAATCCCAACGCAAATTTCATAAATAGATTTTACTGCAATTCCTCAATAGTCTATTTAATTTGCGGGATTAAAGGCCAACGATGTAAATTAGGTCAAACGCTACTCTATTCACGATCACATGCGATATTATGGGAAACGTGCCTAAACTAAAAAATAGTTTATAACATGACAAAACATATGCGATAAATACGGCACAAAATAAAATTCAAGTTTCATCCATTTTCAGATCGTTACATTAATAATTAAAACAGGATTTAATCTGTTAATTACCTTATAGGTCACAGGGGACCGGAGTTAATTACACGCTTTCGGCATTCGCGTAGTTCATTTACGTAATTGCGTTCAATGGTAGAAGTGGCAACGACGCGTGGGTGGTTGTTGTTTAATAAATTTATTATTTTTCGAGTGGTTAAAATGTTGTTAACAATACTATCAATTTAGCAAAACCCACAATTTCGATAGCATGTAATATTGGCTTAAAATCCTGCTCAAATTACTTCAAATGCTACGATTGGGAATACCATTGTAACCTTGCGATTTCTGGCAAGGAACGGAAGCCAATAATCCATTCAAGACAAGATTCGCGATTCTGGATTCCAAGATTTAAAATATACGAATGACATTGTAAATTTCGTACACATACATTGCTTTGTTGACTATTTTTCAAGAATTAAGACCCTCTTCTGACTATGCTGCCAAATATGGCTGTCGACTGCCCAAAAAAAAAAAAAAGCCAAAGCAGTCCAAAAGCACCAGTAAAATTGATATGTTGACTGTGAGATTCATTCATGAGTCATTTTGTGACATTGGATAAATTCCAATTTCTTTTATGTTACACTGATTGATACTTGGTAATAATAATAATAATAATAATTCGTTTTTTACGCAGTGCTTGTATGCCACGCCAGTCTTGAGGTTCCATTTCGACCCTTAATATATTAGAGAGTAGACACGTTCGGTAATTACGGGGACGATAAAGCTACCACCAACAGGTAATTATTCAAAAATCGCTCTAGGTCTTCGCGAAGTCTTACTTAACGTGGTTGGAGATTAAAATGACCCTTTTTAATGACCTGCATATACATATTTATCAGAAATCTCTCTGCACGTAAGAGAAACTAGCCTCAAAGAGAGACCTCCATATAATACATAGCAACAGCGCTACGGCTGTGGCTCGTCATGAAGTTCCATTTCCCTTAATATTGTAACCAACCAATTACAAATGATGGCGACAATGTTCCAGTAGGCGAGGAGGTGACAACGCTGGAAGGCGAATGGTGACAAAGGAGAATCTCACCGGCGTTATGTAATATACAATATATATAGAGATTAAAAATAAGGCGTAGTATTAGTATTGTGTAAGTCGCAGAGGCGAAATAAAGTATATTATTAAAATCTTTGTTTACAGATCAGAAGTCGGATAACCTACGTATTTTGTAATTTGTTGTGGAGAACGGTCAAATACGCGATTTCGGCGAGTTAAATCGCAGTGGCAACTTCTTCTTTTTATTTGTGAGTGGCGGTATCACAAAAACTCTTAAGAAACGGCGGGTTTTTCTTGCTATCTTGACAGTGGATTGACATTTGACGATTTTTCATAGTCACTCAAATAAGTGCATTGTTGTGTTGTATTGGTGATTATTATAAAATTGTGGCGTTTTAATTGTGATTTATTGGTGTTGGTGTTAGAAAAGAAGTTTGTTTGAGTGTTTGCCTATGGAGGAAGGCAGCAGCGGCGACTCAGAGCTCGACTATGAGCCTGAGGTGCAGTTGAGTGAAAGTGGCCAAGGCGAAGGCGAATCGGCGATGGAGGACGAAGCAGCCTCCATGGTCCATAGGCTGTTAAAAGGCGGTTTGGCAGCAAGTATTCAACAGATCGTGGCGGCCGAAATGGCAAAGGCGGCGAAGCAAAAGGCGGCCGTTGGTACTGGCGGTACCAAGGGCATCAAGAAAGGCGAAAAATCAGGTGAGAGCGTTCCTGTACATGCTTTTGGCGATAAAGCGGACTCCGCTTGCACTTCGGGCTGTATGGGGTCAAGGGCAAGGGCAGGCGGCGATATTATTGACCCTTTTGATCCCGACAGCCGGGACTGTAACGTAGTCAGGTGGCTAAAAAAAATTGATCAGTTGGGCGATATCCATGGCTGGTCGAACTATGAGAGGGCGTATTTTATGCAGGCGAAATTGCAAGGCGCAGCAAGGGGCTGGTTTAATCGGCTCGATAAGTATGACCTCTCATGGGAAGACTGGAAGGCGTCTCTTGAAAAGGCGTTTCCTAGAGTACATGATTTCGCTCAGGTGCTCAAGGAAATGGTGGCGAGGGTTAAATTGAATGGCGAATCAATGACTCATTATTATCATGACAAAATGGCGTTGATCGAGAGGTGACGAGTGGATCGCCGTAGTAAAACATCTGTCAAATTATTTCTCATTTGGATCCATGACGTCACTCGACCTCTCCTATTGGTCGATCCGCATGGCCCTTCGCTCGCTTCGCTCGCTACGGGGGCTCAAGAAAAGGAAACTAACCAGGTGCTAACCCAATCTAACCCAAGACATACCCAAAATCAAGAAAAAAAGCTGTTTAGAAACATAATATGTAAAAAAAAATAAAAAAAAAGCAACGGGGTTCGAACCCGCGTTTTCCAGGTGAGACCCAACGATCTAAACCTCTACACCACTAGAGCTCTTGATAGAAATCGATTGAATCACGCACACATATCGTAATACGAGATGGATCGACCAATAGGAGAGGTCGAGTGACGTCATGGATCCAAATGTGAAATAATTTGACAGATGTTTTACTACGGCGATCCAATATAGAGAGGTGCGAGCTTTCAGGTACAAAGGCGCTTTCGTGTCTGATTGATGGCCTACCTCTTGATCTACAGGCGAATGCGAGGGCATTTAGTTGCTCCTCCCCTGGCGATTTGTATACTGGGTTTCTGTCTTCTTTCGACAGGTATCAGCGTCCAGTAGCTGATAGAGCGGAGCTGAAGCGACAAGTAGGTCCCACGTACAGTTCGATGGTGTCCAAGGTGCCAAGGCCAGCGCAACAACAGGTGGCGACGGCGAAGTCTGGCATCAGGTGCTACAACTGTCAGCAAATGGGCGACCACGTGAGTCGGAACTGTCCCAAACCTAAGGCGGAAAGGTGTATGCGTTGTGGACAGACTGGGCATGACCGATTCAACTGCAAGAAACTTGGTAATAAACAGTGTCAGGTGAGATTAGTGGATGTTGTTAAAGATGCCTACAAAAAATCGGCGGTCACACAGGGTGGATTGAAACTCAAGGCGTATATCGACACTGGGAGTGAGCGGAGCATCATCAGGCGTGAGGTGTTTGACACTCTTGGTGGCGGTATAGAGGTTAAACCATCCTCTGTGATCTTGAAGGGTTTTGGCGGCGGTGCGTGCACAGTGAAAGGCGAGGTAGAAATACCAATCATTGTGGACGGAATCGCATTGGGCATCAAGGCGTTAGTTGCCGAGTGCGATCTTGCTGGCGCTGATTTACTTTTAGGGCAACCGGCGTTGGCTACCCCAGGCGTCACTTTAACAGTGAATGGTGGCAAGGTGAAGCTGTCCCGTGCTGATGCAGCGACGGAATTGCTCCAGCGGATCACTCTGGAGGACGATGAGACGTCTCACAGAGTGCTGTGTCTGGAGAGTTTCAGTCTGGGCCCTGGCGAAGAGGCAGATATGACCGTGGTGGTGGAAGACGGGAACCAAGGCGAACGGTACTGGGTCTCCGCAAGGCGTTATGAGAGTCGTGGAACTGTGGTGGCAATTGGCGGTCAGGTGCTCGCAGGCGGCGAATCTACAAGGCTGCATCTGAGGAATGTAGGCGACAAACGGATGAGGTGGAAGACTGGAGGTGTCATGGCGAGAGGCACTCTCATGGGCGAAGCTAAGGTTCAGGTAAATAAAAGTTTGACAAGTAATAATCTAGTAGATAAACTTAATCTGTGTGATATCCGAGTGGGTGATATAGGCGAAAATAATGTGCGAAAATTGTATGATCTGTTAGAGAAAATGGCGGTGTGTTTCTCTCGAGGCGATGACGATTTGGGTGTGACTGCTCTTGGCGAAATGAGAATACAGCTGACAACAGATAAGCCGGTGGTGTATAGGCCTTATAGGTTGTCTTATGCTGAGAGGGCATTGGTGAGAGAGAGGGTACAACACCTACTGAATGCAGGCGTAATACAAGAAAGCGAGTCGGAGTATGCAAGTCCTATTGTCCTGGTTCCTAAAAAGAATGGCGAGATGCGCATGTGCGTCGATTTTAGGGCTTTAAATTCTATTACTGTGAAGAACCGGTCCCCATTACCACGGGTGGAGGATCAACTTGACAGATTGGCAAATAAACATTATTATACGACCTTGGACTTGGCACAAGGGTATCATCAGGTTCCAGTGCATTATGATTCGGTAGCAAAGACGGCGTTTGTGATTCCGGATGGGCACTATGAGTACCTGAGGGTTCCATTTGGTCTGGCAAATGCCCCGGCGGTGTTCCAAAAGGTGATTAATAAGATGCTTCAGGGTATGCAAAATAATTTGGTGCTGGCGTACATGGATGACGTTTTGCTTCCTTCGGTGTCCATTGATGAAGGATTGGCATTACTGGAAACAGTGCTTCAGCTTGTAGCCAAGGCTGGGCTCAAGTTGAATTTGGCGAAATGTATCTTTTTAGAAGATAAATTGGAGTACTTAGGGCATGAAGTGAGTGCCAATGGTATTCGACCTGGCGAGAGGAAAGTGCAGGCGGTACGAAATTTTCCAGTTCCTACTGATGTGCATGGCGTAAGACAATTTGTCGGCTTGGCGAGTTACTTTAGGAAGTTTGTGAAGAATTTTGCTATTATAGCGAGACCTCTGACAAATTTGACTAAGAAGGAGGTTTCATGGCATTGGGGCGATACCGAACAGGAAGCTTTCGAGAAACTTAAGGTAGCGCTAACAAGTAGGCCATTGTTAGGATTGTATGACAGCAAGGCGGAAACCGAATTGCATACAGATGCTAGCAAATTAGGTGTGGCTGGTATGCTGAAGCAAAAACAGGTGAATGGCGACTTGACTCCGGTAGCATACTACAGTCGGGCTACTACGCAGCTTAAGACAGTCTGAGCAGTCCTGGCATAGTTATGAACTGGAAACATTGGCGATTGTTGAGTCTGTAAGGCGGTTCCGTGTTTATTTAATTGGCATTCATTTTAAAGTGGTGACTGACTGCTCTGCTGTTAGGGCTACTATGATGAAAAAGGATCTTCTCCCTCGAATTGCGCGATGGTGGATGGCCTTACAGGAGTATGACATGACAGTTGAGTATCGAGCAGGCCACAAGATGCAACATGTGGATGCGCTTAGTCGAAATCCAATTGCTGATGTTTTTATGGTAAACCTGAGCGAAGATGATTGGTTTTTGACGGTTCAAATGCAAGATCCGAAGGCACAGGCGTTGGTAATCAGTTTGCAGGAGGGCACGGCTGATAAGGGCGTGAAAGCTGTGTACAAAGTGGCAAATGGGCGATTGTATAGGAAAACTCTACTTGGCGATCGTTTGTACGTACCTGCTATGGCGAAATTTAGTTTGGTGCGCAAACATCATGATGATATTGGTCATCCAGGCGTTGAACGATGTCTTAGTTTAATGAAACAAACTTACTGGTTTCCTAAAATGGGGCGCTTTGTTAGGAAATATGTGCAGGCTTGTTTAGGTTGTGCATTCGGTAAGGGCGATCATGGTAAGGCGAGTGGTCTGTTGCATCCTATTGAAAAGGTGGCGATTCCTTTTGATACGGTGCACATTGACCACGTGGGGCCATTTTGCCGAAGCAAAAGAGGTAATCAGTATGTGCTCATGGTGATCGATGCATTTACTAAGTATACACTGGCGAAGGCAACGAAGACTTTGCGGTCTTCTGAGGCGATACTCAAATTGAGAGAGGTGTTTGGCGAATTCGGGTACCCAAGGCGTATTATTTCTGACCGCGGGCTGGCGTTTACAAGCAAGGCGTTTGCTAACTTTTTGGCAATGCGAGGTGTGAAACACGTGTTGAATGCAATTGCTACACCAAGGGCGAATGGTCAGGTTGAAAGGCAGAACCGCACTTTGTTGAATGCGATAGAGGCGAGTGCAACATCCGAGGCTCATTGGGATGAGGGGCTGCTTGACATTGTGTGGGGCCTTAATCATACCACAAATCAAAGCAGTGGTTTCTCCCCGGCCCAACTAATGTTTGCACATGGTGATGGCGTGCATGCGAGTCTGACTGGTGAGGTTCAAAAGGCAAATGCTCCGTTGGCAGAAGGCGAGACCTATGGCGATTTAAGGTCCAAGCTTCTGTTGAGGCGGCAAAAGGCAAGTGCAAATCTGACAAAGGCGAGGTGTAAAATGAAAGTCATATTCGATAAAAGGCGTAAGGTTGCAACCGCAGGCGACACCTTCAAAGTAGTCGATTTGGTGTTATGGCGGCAGGCTGGAACTTGTTCAGGGGAAAAAGGTGTATATCGAAAAATGATCAACAAGTTTGACGGCCCGTACAGGGTGGCGAAAGTGTTAGAGAATGACAGATATGTTATAATGGCGGTAAAAGGTGTAAGGGGCTACAAAAGTTTCAAAGCTGTCGTAGCAATTGATTCTTTAAGGCGATATCACAGTAGCGCTCCAGGTGAAAGTGTGCAAGATGCAAGCGATAGTGATGGTGAATATACTGATCGACAAGATTTGATTGACTTACTGGAGAGCTAAATTAATGAGGGCATTAATTGTTGCAGGATGGCCGAATGTAACCAACCAATTACAAATGATGGCGACAATGTTCCAGTAGGCGAGGAGGTGACAACGCTGGAAGGCGAATGGTGACAAAGGAGAATCTCACCGGCGTTATGTAATATACAATATATATAGAGATTAAAAATAAGGCGTAGTATTAGTATTGTGTAAGTCGCAGAGGCGAAATAAAGTATATTATTAAAATCGTTGTTTACAATATATTAGAGAGTAGACGCGTTCGATAATTACGTCTCCGTAATAACGAAATCGGGGCAAAAAGCTGCTTTCAAAAATCTCTAGGTCTACACGAAATCCTACTTAAGTTGGTTGGAGTTTAGAATGATCCTCGAGACACCAAATTCTGGTGCCCACCTGGAGGAGAGAGACAAGCCATCATATTTTCATACATGAATGAATTTTCATCGTAAATACACACGCGTCGTGCATGTGATTCAAGACCCGACCTCCCGATTTAGTCGTAAAACCCATTAGGCTTCCTCGTATCGTCCCACGTTACGGACTGGCGACTTTAAAAGACGGTTCGGATAGATTGTATAGGCCGAAACAAAGGAATTAAGTAACCATTATGCAAATCGCATGTGGGTACAGATTAGACAATGCTTTTTAATTAGGTTTACATACATATTGATGGGAAGCGTACTTTAATGATAGATAAACAGGCGAAGGCGACGAGCGCTTTCACACCAACACCGCAAAAATGAACAAAAAAATAAACATCTTAGCTTAGATGCCTCAACCTGCTCATTCACCCACAGAAATCAATGCCTCACGTTTTGTGAAATTCCGCCCACATAGGCAACCCTGGTTATTACTCAGTTTAGGCACGTTCGCTATATTTCGATGTTCATTATTATTCGAGTGGAGTCGAAAGGGCACGTTTTCGTCAAAAACTGCTTTTGATTGACTCAATTTACATCGCTGGCCGTCGCCCATGTCAAATCAACAAAAATTATGCAGAGTTAACGTAAAATTTATTCGTGAAAAATGCCTCGAAATAAAGTATGGACTTTCCTTGGTAATGATCCATATTATACAAGGTGTGTTCAAAGATAGGTGCAATGTGTTCCCGGGTTGGGTATGAAGAAATTAAAGGTCGCGTGTAATGCAGTACACGTGTTGGAAGTCAATACTTCTTTACCGATTCCACGTGTCTATAAAGTTTGCTACAAGTGTAATTCAAATTGTATTTTCAAGGAGGACAAAACTAGCTCTTAGTCCCTGTGATGTATATTTAAGGGCAATCTGCCAGGAATGCAACAAAACCCGGGCACAGGAGATCAGAGTGATACCGAGTCAAACTCGAACACTTGTTCACATGTGTCCTGAATGCCTTGCAGACTTCAGGCAGCTTCCAAAGATAGTGAAATTGGTACACTCGCTGAAGCCTGAGATTTCAATAATAAAATCTAAATTCCTGAGTCTGGAGGCATGCATCGGTTCGATCTAAGCTACAGGATCATGGAGGTGGAGGCTATCGAGGGTGAAGTGAACAACTGCAGGGTCACTGATAATAGTGATAATATCTCCAAAAGGTTTTCTCAGGTGTCAGCGCAGCAACAGGACATACTTTTTGCAATCAAGAACCATCTGAATGATCAATCGGAAAATATTGCTATCAAGCTGGATGCAGTGGTAAATTCTATAAAGGATACCAATTCAGAACTGGTGAGGTTCCTGATTCCCAGTAATACTGTCCAATTACAGAATCAGGATAGGATAATGACACAGCCCGAACCGGAAGCAGCAGGTAGTAAAGTCACAAGTCTGGAATCGTTTACTTCCAAGACTGATGGAGTTAGCTTAAAATCGATTGACCGTATTTGTACTGGCCCTGAACTTCCGGGAATAAAGGTTGCCAACAGGAACATTGAAGGAAGAATAGCTAGGGTTTCTTGGATATATATTTCTAACTTAGATGTCTCTACTAGTCCTAATGACATTCTAAAGATACTGGATCCTAAATCTTCTTCGATTTCACAAAGGCCTTTGATACCATAAATCGTGCCATACTGTTATCTAAGTTGGAGCGATGTGGTGTCAGGGGTCCTGCGTTGGAGTGGATGCGGGGACTCAGGCTGTCAGATTGGCGGATGCTACTGGTGTGTCTGTGGCTGATTGGGGGGTTGATATTAAAACTGGTGTGCCCCAAGGCAGTGTGCTGGGTCCGGTCCTTTAAATGACCTTCCCTTGTTGGCTCAAAATAGTTATGTTACCTTGTTTGCTGATGATACATCAGCAGTGGTGGCTGGTGAGAGCCATGAAAATCTGTGCATCAAGACTACTCAGTGTGTACATGAGATTTCTACCTGGTGTGAACTAAATGGGCTCTTTTTAAACAGCTCTAAGACGAACCTAATCAACTTCACACCTCTCAGAGTCATTTGAGACAGAAGTTTGCTGGTTAGGAACAAATCCTCAATTCTTGTACAGCAAGATTGTGTAAAGTTCCTGGGCCTATCTTGGTGTGGCCATGTATGTAACAAATTAGCCTCAAAAAATTATGCTGTTTTACAACTAAGAAATAATGTTGACATTCCTACGTTGAAAACTTTTTACTATGCAACCATCAACTCAATTATAGCTTATGGTTTACTGGTCTGGGGAAACTCTAGCCACATTGAGACAGTGCTTATAGCTCAGAAGAGGATAAGAAGAAGTATGTTCCATCTTTCACTTCGACAATCTTGTCGTGAGACATTTAAAGCAAACAAAATCCTCATAGTCATCAACCTTTATATTTTGCAGTGCGCCTGCAACATTTTCTCTAACCAAAACCTGCATACTAAGGCTGGGGACATCGAGGGGGACATAAACCCATACCAATACTAGAAATGCTGACCAGTTGTTTGTTCTAAGTGCTCGCTTGTCTCAAGTGCAGAATGGGCCTGAAATAATTTGTTTGAGAATACTTAATCATTTTGTCATCGTCTCAGCTTATTTTTAAGAGAAGGGTCAAGACCAAGGTCAAGACCATATTAGCGGAAAACCCATTCTATAGATTGGGTGAATTTGTCGTGCATACTTTTTGAACTTTTTTATAGCTTAGATCATTATTTTATTATGTAAACTTTTAAATGTTTTGACTATTAGATTTTTTTTGTTACAATTCCTGTGCTTGTAATGATGACATTTAAGGAAATAATAAATAAATAAATAAATAAATGAGAGAGAAAACGAATTTTGAAATGCTCAATAGCTGCTGAAGTATAATTTTTCTCATATTCCATTCAAAAGAATTTTATAAATACGTCCAAGCGCGAAAATATGTAAACGCGGTTCGTGTTGTCTTAAGCTATGTAAACGTACCTTAAGGCGCCGCTTTTGACCTACGACCGAAACGACATCGTACACCCCGAAAAAGTGCCTACTTCACCGCCTACTATGCTTTTTAAAAAAATGAATTAAGTCGGTTCCTCCCCAGAGTCGGTGCGTCATATTGCTGTCTCTTTTTAGCATGTTGTCACGTCCATAAAGAAATTAAACTGTACTGATCTGACATTCAGAATCGAATTTACCTTAATTTTGTTTCTTTGTAGGGACGCGGAGTACGCGGACACCGAGAATGAAATGAAAATTACGTGCGAATTCGCGAGTTGTTGAGTGATTTGTAAGGTTTGTGGAGAGATTTCATATATATTATGTTAGAGTAAGTACATTAAACGTTTGAATTATGAAGTTATTAATACCCAATGTGGACAAGCGGCTAAGGGTCTCGGTTAACAATAACGCTGATTGGCTGGTGTCAGTCGAGAATGTAAATATGTTTCAAGTTTTTTTCTTGATTTTGGGCATGCCTCGGGATACCTTGGGTTAATTTCGTTTGGTTGTGTCCCGGAGCGAGCGGAAGGCCATACGTGAAGTGAAACATGGTAATTTTATGTTTTTTCGTCACTAACAACGAGAAAATTTAATGTTAAAACATGGCGTGGAAATCTAGCCAATCAGCGTTAACGTTGGGGTCTCGTAAACTTCACGACCCTCGGAATTTCGCAAAAATTTTTTTTTCAATAGAAAGGGGGAGTCCTATAGAGTAGTTTAAGAGAAAAAAAATTGCGGATCCCCCATATTTGAGCCGAAAAAAAGCCCCCGAAGTTAGAGTTTTGAGGTTAAAATTGTCAAAAAGCAAGCCATTTCCGCAACATTGCAGTGCTAAAACTCTACTAATACTAAACAGTACTTACAGTGTTGCCAAGTTGTGTTCATTCTCTTGAGTTTGAAGCTTATCGAAGTAGGTAATTATTAATATTTTTAAAAACGGTTTTATTAAGAAGAAACGAACAAATTAACAAAGCTAACCCAAGCTAACCGAAATTGTTTGGCCTAGGCTTGCGTGAAGAAAGGCTTGCGCTTCGCGCATTCCTTTCTTCACGCGAGTGCATAGTGGCTTAAATGAGACGAAACTAACCCAAACTAACCAAAGCTAACCCAAACAAACCAGAGCTAACCCAAACTAATCAAAGCTAACCCAAAATAACCGAAGCTAACCGAAATTGGTTCGCATAGGCTTCGCGCAAGCCTTTCTTCACGCAAGTGCGTAGTGGCTTAAATGAGACGAAACTAACCCAAACTAACCTAAGCTAACAGAAATTGTTTCGCATAGGCTTGCGTGAGGAAAGGCTTGCGCTTCGCGCAAGCCTTTCTTCACGCAAGTGCGTAGTGGCTTAAACGAGACAAAACTAACCCAAACTAACCAAAGCTAACCCAAAGTAACTCAAAAAATGAAAATGACTTATTTCCGCAAGAAGTTTTTTGAGGTATTATGTTTAGAAAAATATTTATAATGTAAAACAGAAACATGTTTTCGTGTAACTGATTTCAGTTATTCTAGAGTCGAAAAAATGAAAATCGAAAAAAAAATTATGATTTTGCATTTGGGGAGGTTGCTCTATACGAAATAAACAAATATTTCTTACATAACTCATTTCAGCTAAGCGAAAGTTGATCCCAGATCTTTTCAGTCTCAAACGTCTGGCAACAGTGTGCCTTCTTCCTTGTGACATTTGACAGTAAAAAGGGGGATGCTTAGCTTACAATTATAATTACAAAATATAAATAAACTTTTATTTTGTTTCATGGGGCTATGGGCCGTCTTAAATTAGGACCGGGACAAAACGAAAGCCTCTCGTTCTACGCAAATGTCTCCTGGTTAATATCTTTACCCGAGAATTGATTTTCAGGTGTGTATTGTCTATATTTCTAGTGCTTTTGCGAAGTGGTGCTGAAAATTTGTGTCAAAACTCGAACTTTGGGGTCATTTTTTCGGCTCAAATGTGGCGGTTCCTCCGTTTTTTTTGGCTTAAACTACTCTATAGGACACCCCCTTTCTAATGAAAAGAAAAAAAATCGCGAAATCGTAGATATCTATATGTCACAAGACCCCACCTCCTTTCTAGTGAAAAAAATAAAATTGCGAAATTCCGAGGGTCGTGAAGTTTACCAGAACCATAATGGGGACCGCGATCCTTAACCGCTCCACCCAATGTGGTGACGTTGAACAAAAGTGCAACCAAAATTTCTTAACATAGAGGAACCTATTTCAAGTTGATTTACGAAAAAGGAAAATGCGGAATATTCATTTTGGTTTTATAATATTAATATTTCAATTTGGACTATTTCCGGTTCTCATTTTCTATTGGTCGTATTCGCGTAGATATACAGTCACTCTTCGCTCTCACTGGCCGGCGGGATGGCGTGATTGACATTTACTAAAAGATATGCGTTTTAAAATTAAAGTTATTACTTATATGTGTATTTCTTTGGGTTAGTTTTGTTTCGTTGCGTCCCCGAAACGAGCGGAGGGTCAGGCATGAAGTGTTCAAATATTTCAAGATAAAAGTTGAATCTTGAATGCTCGATACAAATATGTTTGAGATTAAGAAAAACACAAAAAACTTAATTTTTCCGCATTTTTTCTATTAGAAAATTATGATAGATTACCCAATCTTTTGTTTTCCCTTTAGAAAAATTGTTATTTTTGTTTGCACTTTTGTTCAATGAACCCCATAATATGGATTTTGAAAGAAAGAGATAGGGAGAGTAGAGAGTCATCTTTATCCCCCTTGCAGACGAAAATATGGCCTTGAAAAATCACTCTCATGAAACCAAAAAGTTCCTAAACGGCCTAGTTTAGTTATTTATATGTGACCAACTGAAACCTCAAGTAAAATGAATGTAACATGTAATACTTCACATATAAACTGATCATCAACTGACCAAGAGAAATTACATTTTTGCTAAACAGCTGGCCGAAGGAAATAATAAATATGTAATGAAACTTTATACTTTTCACAGAAAATGAGCTCCACTCTAACAAGCAGTTTTAGGAACAATCCACCTTCGTAGTGTTGTATCGATACTTACATAGTAATATTAATCAATCAATCAAATATGCTTTATTGTTTAAACATTCCTGCTTGGGTACCTAGGATTATTCACCAAAAATCTATCTCCATTTTTAAAGATAAGGCAAGCAGTCTCATGAATATATAGGCAAGGAAGAGTCATTGTTTTCTCACAAAGAAATAGAGGGCGACATGATACAAGAGGTCTAGCCTTACAAATATACCGGATAACTCTTTTTTGAACAATTAGCAGCATTTGCAAAAAAATAATTGCTTGCATTTCCCCAGAAAGTTATTCCATAACGAAGATGCGATTCAAAGAGAGCAAAATACACCATCCTGCCAACATCTGACCCAAGCTCCTGAACAGCCACCCTGATTGCAAAGCAAGCAGAAGATAGTTTATTGGCTAGGGTCTTCGTATGAGCATCGAACCTGAGATTATTATCCATAATAATGCCATTAGGGAATTGAATAAAGTTCGAATACTCTGATAGTATAATTCCCAATAAATTATGCAACTGTATGCGGTGAGTGTACAGCCTGAGGTTCAGTTAACAAAAAAAAAGAGGAAGTTGTCTTCTGTGTAGTTTACTAAGGTCAGTGTAGAGTGCTTTCGGCCTCAGCCATCATCAGTGCCACACTGTCTCTTATCAAAATTCATTTCATGATGATGATGGCTGAGGCTGAAAACGCTCTGCACTGATCTTAGTAAACTTTACACTGAAGACAATTTCCTCCTTTTCTGTTACTTGTAACATCTATGTATGACATTATGAACTTGAAGGAGATTGTTAAGTTATAAGAGGATGAATAAAAGCCTTTAATTCTGTCATAGATTTGTGTGTGTATAGAACTTCTGCCCAATCTTTAGGCTGATGGAAATTTCCATTTCAAGCAAACTTTTAAAATTCTAGATGGGATACTATATTACTAAAATTCTAAGAAATACTAAGGCAATTTCCCTAAATATATCAATACAATTTGAACAAGTTTCCGCGATAGTTTGCTAAATAAAAAAACTGTTAAAAGTCAACGACATGTGCGAGCGCGAGCCTTCTGCAAATATAATTAGGATCATAAGATTACGATGCCCGAGGAGGTCACCGTTAGAAAAAAGAAAGTACAATATTTGTTCAAACACAATAGTGCGGCAACTTTGACTAAATTTAATCTACTTTAATAAAGAGTCAATTACTGAGACCACACTCATAAACTAATCCAAACAAGAGGGAAATGATGCTTACCTTCGCCGGAAAATCTACGGGAATACCATTAGTTTTTCGTTCCAGGCACGATAATGTTTTTTTAAAAAAGAGTCCGGACAATAATAACGTAAACAGCAACACGTTAGGTTATAAATTATTGCACGAGCACCACATACTACTGCCCGAAACGCTTTTCGTAAACTGAAAACAAACAGCTGAGCCCGAGTCGAAAACACAACATAATATGACAATGACAGATGACAGCTATTCCGACAGGGACAGGCGCGAACTAGGCTATTCGGTTCAGGTTTTCCTACTCATCCGGTATAAGTAGGAGTAGATCACGCCAAGCTGATTTTTAATGTTCCTGTCTTAAATCCTGAAATGACCTGGCGCAGCCAGCATTAGCCTTATGGCTAACCGTGATGGCAACGTCGCAATCGATATATTGATTGATCAAGTACTAACGCTAATTACTTCTTGATTTCGAGAATTATAATGTCGTCAAAATCGAATATCCAATGCAAAAAGAGAGAATTCATTTCAAAGCGTAACTTCGTCCTTAAATGGCTACTTTGAAGTCTACAATGCTTTTTTTTATAACTTAAGAGTTCGTAAGAGCAAGACCACACATACATCTTCAAATCTTGACCGTTATTCCGGCATGAGATTTAAACATAAATGGAGACCAGCAATCGGAAACTAGGTTTACGATTGTTGAATGAAGGCTGTTTTCTGCTTAGCGTCTCGCCGTTTAAGGGGAGCCTCATCTCGAATTCCGCTCGACAATTGTTTACACATTTCTTCACTTCACGCGTTTGTATAACACTTTTCGAGAAAAGCAGGAAAATGACAGGTTGGATCAGGTGGTGAAGCTCACGTCTCTAGAACGCACTGATTGGTTCGATGCCCGATCCTTGCAAGTTTTTTGACATGCCTGGGGTTAGATTTTGTTGGTTGCGCCTCGTAGTGAGCGGAGGGCATTGTATGGTGAAAATGTAAATATACGAATATAAACAACGCATGTCGCACCATAAACCATGTCGCTCGGCAGAAGTCGGGATCACGGCTCCCTGTAGCGGCGAGACTATAGTTGTGTACTCACGCCACCTTATGCTCGAACAGTGTTGCCGATGACATCAAATGAAATTATGTGATGGCTAAGCCGAAATTATCAGATTTTGTTGTAAGTTATGCTAAAACCTGAAAATGGCGGGACAAGCAAAATTATCCTTCGCATCTCCGCCGTCCTTCATTACCCTTTGCAGTATACAATTATATGCTAACCGGTACAAGTTTTAAAGACATTATCAAAAAACATGATGATTCAGCCGTCCCAGGCCCGGTCGCTCGAACTCGTCGCCCTGTTGCGTCATTACAAGTTTGTACCGTTCGGTGTCAAGTAACCATATACGTATTTTTATTATGTGTATGCAAGTAACGAATCCGTAAATCGGTTCTTTCTTTTGTTTTTAAGAAGAAAAATGCCTAGATCACATTTCAAATGACAAGAAGTGTTAGTGACACGTCTTGTTCGCAAAGGATGCGAAAAGATGGGACAATAATCATCGGAGTAAGCGAATCAGGGGCTGAGTCCATATAAGAAATTTCCAATATCTAGTTGTTTATGTTAGAAATCGGTTTATCCGATAATGGTTATATTAATGCTACTAAATTTTTGAGTAAGTCGAAGGGTGTCCTTTTCTCACGAAATTAACCCTTAAAAACTAGCCGTAAAAGCAAGCTAACTCATAATTTACGTGCGACTAAATCCCAATTGGGTATTATTATGGCTTTGTATGGCCCTGTGCTTGCTATGGGGGTTCAATCAACAAGAACTAACCAAAACTAACCCAAAATTAAGGAAAAAGGTAAATTAATAGAATTTTTGCTAGAACGTAGACATGGATTCGTGTCGTATCGCGCGCAGTATTTTGGATCGCAATTTGGGATTTAGCCACTCGTCAAAAATTTATCGGAATGTTATCGTTCGGCTTTGTCGAATCATAGGCCTGTTCATTTGGATTGCTCTCACTATTCTAAGCGGCTTGGAGCAGGTGATCGATGTTCATTTGGCTCGAGCAGCTGATGTTTTTGTTCGCTTGGGATGGAGCACTGTGCTCGAGATCAGTTAGATCATGCAGTCTGGAGGTGGAGCAGTTAGAGCAAAAGCAGAAAAATGACAGATAATCAACAAAAACCGCGGAATATAAAATAATAATATGACCCCACTTTTTAAATTTTGAAAGACATTGTCTTTTTTGATAAAAATATCCCCATATATAAAATATCCTATCCACGTGCTGTCTTAACAAAAAACGCGTTCATCAGGGGGTAGCAAGCTAGGAAGTAGCAGGAAATATCTGCTTGGAGTGCAGTTATGGCATTTCATGTTCTGCTCCAAGCTGATTTCTTTGATTTTCCGAGCAGGTTGAGCAGAGCCAAATGAACAGGCCTTATAGAACCATTGTTGTTTGTTGTCCAAATTTCTCCAACACTTGACAATGTTGCAGCGGCTGACGTTTGATCGTTGTTTTCCATTGGTTGGAACGAACTTTCTGTCAGTGTTGCCAATTAGCGTGTAATTACCATTGATTTGTATAGGAGTGGATAAGCAATAAATAGACCAAACATGGCAAATTTACGACCGCGAAATGTAAACAAAGAGATTTCAATTTGGACTTGCGCATTAAAAAATTAGTAGGAGCTAGTTGTTGCACCGTGAAGGTAAATAGGCAGGGCCGGACTTCGAAAATGATTATTTCACCAAATATTCGGTAGAGGAGTCTTGCCGATTGTGAAATGGGCCCCAGTTAGCATAGTGAAACAAACAATAAGGTATAAATAAGTAATACTTATAATAATTAGACTCACTTGAAATAGGAAATCCCGGGTATTTTACCCCTACTACTACAAAACACAAGCATACACTTTCAGGATTCTATTTTGGTAGCATCGCCCATTGTTTATGTGCGTATTGTTCAATTTAAACGAAAATCAAAATAGGGTACGCACAAACCACAAACGTGAACCACTAAACTAAAACTAATTAAGCAACACTAGGTCCAAAGAAAGTAAAAAAAGTAAAAACTCGAATTATTAACTCAAAACGCCGCGCCGTCAAAACGAAAACACGTCAAAGACAAAAGCCAAGTTCGATCCTGACCGACGCCTGCTGAGACGGTAAGTGTTTTAGTGCGCATGACAAAACGATATCTTCTTTGGTTTCGTTTTTCCATTTTGCGTCGATTTTGTCATGCGCAGAAACCTGCTTTTTCGCCCATAGATTGCCACTTTTGAGTAGTGCGACAGGCAGCTATTGCTTATCCACTCCTATACAAATCAATGGTAATTACGCGCTTTGTGTGCGTTTTGATTGCCTTGCGTGCATTTTTCGAACGCTCTCAAAAAGCGTGTATTTTGTGTGTAATTTCACAAAAGGCGTATATTTTGAATGTAATTTTGTAAATTGAAAAACCCTTGTGTTTTTTTACGGCTTTCCAAGCCAAAGCCGAAATACCATTGCCATCTATTGTAATAAAAAATAAATAGGACTAGACGTGCTTTCCTGTTTTGATTTACAAATCCAACGACATCTGTCGGGCTATGACCCACTATACGGCTGTTCAGTTTGTTTAGAGTTTAAGGCTTTGCTTTTATCTATTTTCTATTAGGTAGGTGTTAGCACTGTCAGAACCCAAACTTGATGGGCATGGGGTTCCCCATGGAATTTTGGTGCTATGTTCACTATGTGCACAGTATTTTTTGTTGTTTGTTCGTTTTTGGTTTTACTTATTCCTTTCGTAGTGCTATGTATTGTGCGGCTTAAATTAGTGTTATTTGGTATTTTATTTTTGTGTTTAATATTAAGAATTTTAGAACTAGATGCTTATTAACATTTTTGGTAGCCTAAACATGATATGCATTATAAGATCCTTTACACAAATAGTGCACTATATAAAAATCGGCCTTTCCTATTGGTCGATCCGCATGGCCCTCCGCTCGCTACGCTAATCAAGGAAAAAAGCTGTTTAGAATCATAATCCTTAAAAGAATATAAAAAAAAGCAACGGGGTTCGAACCCGCGTTTTCCAGGTGAAACCCAACGATCTAAACCTCTACACCACAAGAGCTCTTGATAGAAATCGATTGCATCACGCAGACATCTCGTAATACGAGATAGATCGACCAATAGGAGAGGTCGATTTCTACATAGTGCATTATTTGTGTAAAGGATCTTTAAATGCACATGGCATAACGAAAAAGTAATAGATTCTTTTTCCCTTGGAAATAGCGTAATAGAAAATACCTGATTATAATAGATCTATTACTATTAGGTTTGTTCTAGCAGCGATTTCAAACCGTTTCAAACCATCCGGAGTTTGCGCATAACGATATAAGCGTCGCTTATATCGCTATGCGCAAACTCCGGACGGTTTGGAACCGTTTGAAATCTAGAACAAACCTATTGTAATAGGGGTGGCAACACTAGTCACCACGACTGTCACGTGGCAATTGTAACAGCACAGAATTTATTAGCACGTAAATCCCAATTCCGCCCGTCAATAGTGTCAATGTTGTTTACATTTTTGGCGTTGGTATAAGACTTTTTGAGCAAATCATGAATGAGATATCGTGGCTCAGGCGGTGTGGCTCCCGCTTAGAATGCCAAGGTTGTTGGTTCGATCCCGGCTGAATGCAAGACTTTTTTATTTATTATTTTTGGATTAGTTAGTTTTTTGGTTAGCCTTGGGTTAGATTTGGGTTAGCACTTGGTTAGTCTCTTTTTCTAGAGCCCCGGAGCGAGCGGAGGGTCATGCAAAGCTATAATAATACCCCGGCTGACGGATCGCAACTTGTTATTTTGCCGCTCGTAAATCTGGCAACATCGCATTAAACGTCAAACTATTGACGGGCGGGGTTGGGGTTTACGTGCTAGTCACAGAATTTCCCTTGTCAAAGCAAAATACAAACCCAAGTATGACAGCTGACAGCGTCACACCACAAGTCACCTCTGCCTTGTGTTACATTTTTATTTTTTCTATTTTGGTATCGTAAAGAAGTCTTTTCGATACGCAAAGTAGTGTCGAAAAGAAGCTCTTTTCGACACTACTTTTGTTGACTGCTTGCTATGATATTAACAAAATTGTTCAATGTCAAGGCTCACTAGCAAAAATTTCGACACCGTTTTGAATGGGGTTCCTAATAATACAGACGTCAAAAGTGACAAGATGGACGTCCAACTTTTGATCGCGACTTGAATAAATTAATGTTTTTCATTAAAAAACGTGCAAAATAGAAAAAATAGTATAAAATACACGTTTTAAAAGACATTTAGCGCACTCGCACGTTAAGAAACTCCCCGCAAGCGGGTCGTTACCTAATTTCGTGCTCGTGCGATAAAATATGGTCTTTTAAAACTAGTATCTTAATATACTATTTTAGTTGAGCCGGGCGCAGATACTTCATTCTTAATCATCCGCCCGCCTGACAAGCCCTGGAGTTGCGCGTTTGCATCACAAACACATTTCTGACAAACATGTTACGGTCGAGGAAATTGCTGTCAGCGCGTCTCGTGGTCAGATTCTGTGCTTGCGAAGGGATGGTCCGCGTTCGATTCCCGTCGGTAGCAAGACTTTTTTTAATATTTTTAAGGTTATGTTTGTTCCTTATTTTAAATTTGGGTTAGTTCTATTTCGTTGCGCCCCAGAGCGAGCGAAGCGAGATGACAGCATTGAATGAAGTGAAAAAAAAAATATTCGCGCACAAGCCCAGGTTTCGTCAGCCGGATGGACTTGTGTAGATGGTTAAGAGTAAAATGTCTGCGAACCGAGCCTGTTGGTTGACCGGAGACAGGGTTGACCTCTAGATTTGGGCCCATTTCTCAAACTCATTCGTCAAAAAAGTTATTCTTTCTTCCTGATTTTTGAAAATATTAAAATGTAGGTGGAGACTAAAGTCTAGGTCCCAATGACAACTGGGTGCCCGACAGTATTGCCATTGTAGTGATTTGTTTACTATTTTAGAATGTCTAATATTTCACTTCACGCATGGGACGTAACCTACTAAAACTAACCCAAGACTTGCCCAAAATGAAGAAGAAACACCTTTTATAAACAAAATCTTTAAAAAATAAAAAGAAAATTCATGGGAATAGATCCCGGGCCGCCGTATCACAGACAATTACATCTAGCCACTGGACCACCAATACAGTTGGAAGCACGATGTGTAGGTGTATCGTGGTTGGAAGCAATAATTGATTTCACCGCAAAAGCATGGGTAAACTAGCATTGTTTTACCCATATATGTAAAAACTTCTAGATATATGGTTTTACCGATAAAACACTGGCGATGCTGTCGGGCGCCCAATTGCCATTCGGACCTAGACATAGATACGGGCGTCTGCCTATAGCAAATTTTCAACCTTCAGACCTGTCCATTTGGCAGCAGCCCTCTGTGGTCGTTCTAATATTTCACTTCACAACGAGCGAATTCGGAAAGAATTCCCTTGGGCAAGTAGGTACACAAGTTCAGTTTGATTCTATTTTTAGAAAAGCTTTTAAAATATCTTACAACCATCGAACCTAGTCTCGATTACTGAAAAAGCACAAAAGCAGTCTCAATCTTAGAGTTTGAGATAAAATGATGCAATATCATATTAATTTAGAGTAGTAACCAGTAACCTAAACATCAGTTTCAAATCATATGTGGTCTAATCTAATATCTGATCTCGACTTAAAGCAAGCATTACAATAGAATCTAATACAATTAAATTGACTAGGTTTTTCTTCAATGGCATACATTTAAAATCTTATAGGGGGGGTTGGTTTGGCTCTGCTCTAGGGCAATTTGCCAACGCCCTATTGGAAATATCCAGTTATGCGAGCTAGAATTCCTGGAAGTTCCTATTTCCCCAATTGTTTTAAAAACCTGGAGGATTATTTTCTTCTTGGCAGTTCGCTAAGTCCTTCTGACTATATAAACCGAAGGTAAACGAAAACAACCCGTACAAAAAAACAATTTATTAACAATATATTACACTGTTAGCTCTTCTCTCGAAGATTCTTTACTCCTGCTGAAAAAATAAGCGATTATTACATTAAGTTGGAACAGTGATCAACTCGTAAAAGAAAACAAGGCACTAGGGATGTATCAAAACTGAAATTTATTTCTAGAACTGAACAAAAATAATGTAGAAATGCTTATGTACATACAAACACTCTGGGTAAATACAAAATAAACGGTGTTACGGTGAGTTAAACATTTAACCTACTACCTGTCGAGGAAATATTAATATTGTATTCGCTATCACAGTTATCTTTCTTAAAATAAGGGGTGCACCATCGCGTAGGTACGAAAAAAAAAAGAGTTTTTCAATAATGTTCTAAATCGCTTGACAACAGAATATTTAGCCTTAAAGTCACTTCTCATGCTTGAGCAGCTTTTGTTACAATCAAATCAATATCTTCTATATTCGATGTCAACCGACTCATCAGCACTACTGAAGGATTCTTTCTCACAAATGCAATTTAAATAAGGAATGAAATATACTTAGCTGGCAGGACCAAAAAGTTATTCCACTCATAAATTGTTAAGATTTTACCAGACACCACACTACCGTATACATCTACTATAAATTCGCGCCTTGTTTGTAGACGTAGAGGCATTTAATCAATATATACAGCAGTATGGGCAGCAAGTCTTAGAATACTTTTTTATCGAATTTTGAGATTGTTAGATATTTGGAACAGTCAATATATTTCAGCAGATTTTGTACTGATATTAGGAACAAGTTTGAGGATGACGGTTTTGAAAATTATTGCATATCATTGCAAATTTAATCCCACTGAATTTATATGGGCCCAAATGAGAAGTTATGCCGCTAGAAAAAATACTGATTTTAAAATGATAGAAGTGCATGAACTTATTGAAAATAATCGCCGAACAAAGAATGTGGGACAATCTAGACAACCTTATGAAAGAACCTGTACAGCCACTTATAATTTCCCTGGAGTTTTCGGATGACTATTTTGAACTGATTGATGGTGACCTCGAAACCCAAATTGTTGTAACCCTTTTTCCAGAGCGTAATTCACAAATGTCGATTTTCCTCAGAACCACAAAATATGTATTAAAGAAAAATCGCTCGATTTACTACTTAATAATAATAATAATACTATAAACGCACTTGAAATGAAGAATATGATAACATAAAGAAGCTTTTTCAAAAACAAGAGGGTTTAGAGGGCAAAAGCAAAAGACACTAGTAGCTAAGAGACTTGAGACGTCACAAGAAAATTCCAAAGGATTCTTGGGAGTTGAAAAGAGACTTTGGATATATCTGTATCGAGTGTGATGTTGCGTCTAATATAACGTGAAGATAATTTAACAGTTTTTTTTTGCAAATACTTCCAATAGCATTACAGCCACCCTCAGATATGCACACCAAACTCATTTACAACAATTTCACCTTTTTTCTGGATCCGGTAGTGAAGTAAATGAATTCATGGTATGAGCAAGATGTTTTTGGGCTAAGCAACAAAATTTTAAAGCGGATTAGTACAGATATAGCACTGCCTCTTTCAATTATCATTAATAAATCTTTCATCTCAGGATTCTTTCTAAGTAAGCTTAAACATAGCAGGGTTATTACTAAATGACCCAGGCGGCAACTATCGGCCCATCTCAATAACACCAGTTTTGTCCAAGTCTATTGAGAAAAATTTTCCAATAGATTAATACATTTTCTGAAAAAAGAGCAATCTCCTCTTTCCATTCCAGTTTGGGTTTCTAAAAGGAAAATCAACTTCCAAAGCTTTTGAGTGAGTTGGTGTGGCGTATGGTCGGGTGCTTTGAGGGAGGTGAATCTGTATCTGCAGTATTCTGTGACCTCTCGAAGCCGTTTGACTGTGTGTCCCATCGAATCTTGCTTGATAAGCTGACGCATTATGGCCTAAGAGGCAACTCTTCTCATTTAATAAGTTCTTATCTCTCCGGTCGTTCGCAGGCTGTTCAGTGAGAGCGTGGATTGTCCTGGGCTATTTTGATTGAAGCAGGAGCTTCACAAGGGTCAATTCTGGGCCCTCTCCTCTTCATCTTGTACGTCAATGAACTCCCAGCCCATTTTTTGTCAATGCAGTATCCCTCATCTCCAGACGCTTCACAATTGGTTTGCAATTTATGTCTTAACCTTGACAAAACTAACTGTCATATTTTCCCTGAAGGATCATGAGGATAATAAAAGTGTTAAGTTTCTTGGAGTTTTTCTGGATAACAGATTGAACTGGAAAAGCCACATAAATCAACAAACAAATAAGCTGTCATCTACTCTCTTTTTGCTCCGTTGAGGTTTCCAGAACTGCATACATGGGTCTATTCCAATCTAAAGTGTCTTATGGCCTGTTATTTTGGGGAAACTCAACTGACTGGGTGCGAGTATTTAAAATGCAAAAGACGGCACTTAGAATCATGGGGGAAAAGAGTAGTTGCAGACCTCTATTTAAAATACTCAAATTGCCGGGTCTTTGCATTTATCAGTGTCTGACCTTTATAAGATCTCGAGAAGCTAAATTCCTAACAGTAAATAGTAGACTCGAGTACAATACCAGGCATGGTGATTACCCCAACATCGGCTTACTTTAACACAAAAGAGCTATATTAATATACCTATTAAACTATATAACTTCTTACCAGTAAGTGTAAGGTTTTTTGCCTCTTACTAAGTTTAAGCAGCATATTAAAGATGAAACAGGAAGAAAGTATGTGGATTGAAGAACATTTAATGGAACTTAAGAAACAAGCAATGCATCGTGAATTTCATTGTGTGTGTAACAAGTCTTATGGATGATAAGAGATCGCTTAGTCATGGTATGAAAGACAGAGAACTTAAAATGAGACTCTTGCGTGCGATCTTCTCCGTCAGCCAAGCAGCAATAAAAGCCGTGGAATTCAACAAAATAACATCGAAATTGGTACTGGATTGCCACAATGCTCTGAATGACATAGGAAGTCAACATAGAGTGACACTATCATGGGTACCTGGGCATGAAGGCTATCAAGGTAATGAAATTGCCGACGAAATAGCCAGAGAAGGCTCGTCTAGGCACATGATAGGACCAGAACCGTTCTGCGGGATAGCCAAACCACTCGCTAAAACAGCCATAAAGAAATGGATAGCAGAAGAATCCCGAAAATGGTGGAACAACACTTTGGGACAAAGACAGGCCAAGGAATTTATAATAGGTCCATCGGCCAAACTATCAACAGACCTGCTAAGCTACGGCAGGAAGGCCGTCAGGATAATGGTGGGTCTGCTGACGGGCCACTGCCGGCTGAAAAAGCACCTAAGCGTCATAGGTTTGGCAGAAAATAGCGAATGCAGGTTCTGCCAGGAGGAGGAGGAGACGGCATCTCACGTGCTATGCCACTGTGAAGGCTTATCGAGAGTGCGCTCCCAACTGCTTGGCGTACCTAAACCAGAAGCTAATAGCTACACGATGGAGCCACTATCAAGGTTGTGGGGTCTAATCAGAAAGACAAAACTGGATGAAGCTCTATAATATGGAGAGAGTCACAATAGATCCGTCGGGTCGCGGTGACAAGTAGGCTCAAAGGCCATCTCTCCCAATCTGTAATCTAATCTAATCTAATCTAAGATCTCACAGTTGATAAAATTGTTGAATACTGCAAAACTGTAGAAATTAGTAAACAGCAGGTCCAAGTTTTGAACCCAGATCATAATGTTCACGCAGTTAGACGTCAAGTACAGAAAATAAATTGTAAATTTTGCCTATATGAACATGAAGAGAGAGTTAGGTGACTATGCGAGTGATGGTCCAGTCGATTTTTGTACTGCGAGTTCTAGATCTTTCTATCAGGAAAACATTAATTATTTTAACCTGCAACTGCCTAAAGAAAATTGGCTATCTGCTATGGAGACACTGAACTTGGAGGATAAATTTACATATCTTGTTGATACATTTTACGGTCTTTTTAACATGTTACTAAACACAGATGAAGAGATCAATGCTGGGAATGATCCTCTGAGGTAGGATCCCAAATCAGACACAACACAAGAGCAAGAGATACTGTCGAGACCATTCTGCGTAAGAAGTGGAACTGGGCGGATCCTGTGGCCAGAGTAACCGATGGTCGATGGACAAAAAAAATTACAATGACCAAGAGTGGAGGACGCCCACCAGCCCGATGGAGTGACGACATAAGGAGACTCGCTGGAAACTGGATGCTGATGGCACAGGACCGGAAAGAATGCCAAAATATGAGAGAGGCTGATGATGATGATAGTGATGACTAAACGCAGATCCACTAAAAAAGTGTCCATTCCGTGGATAACGCCCTCAATTATTAATGAAGGTAAACAATTAAGACTTCTTCATAGCCCACTGAAATCTCTCAATAACCTTGTAATGCTTTTGTCATATAAAAGAAGATTGAAGGCTCACAGGGAGAATATAGCCACTGCACAGAAAACTTTGAATTCACACAAAATACTGATATTGTCAAATATCATGCAAACTTCATGGGATATCATGAATTCATCTACAAATTTCATGAAGCCCAAGTCAAAATTTGGTGATGTAATTACCGCCAAGGGCAAAAATTTTACTGGAAGTCTTGACATTGCAAACACCTTTAATTGCTTTTTATAGACTCAATAGCTGGAGTGATAGGCAATTTTCATGCACCTGCAAGTGCAAATATGCCTGGCAACGGAATACCTCAATCTATTTTCTTATCTCCACTTACTGAAAGTGAAATCCTTGAGATTATTACATCTTTCTCAAACAAGAAATCCTCTGGCGCCGATGAGATTCGCTGTTCCCTATTGTGTGAGGGTGTTGTTAGTATTCTTTCTGTTTTGACCTATCTCCTCAATATAACCTTTTAATTCGGATATTTTCCAAAAGAGCTTAAAGCAGCCATTGTGATACCATTTTACACAAAAGGGTGAAACTTCGCTGGTTGACAACTACAGGCCCATCGCACTGTTGTCCGTATTTTCAAAGATCTTCGAAAAATCTTTCAAGAGATTTGTCTATTTTTTGGATGCTTTTAACATCCTGTCATGCCACCAGTTCGGGTTCAGAGCTGGGCGCTCTACAACGGATGCCATAATCTTCTTTTATACTAAAATGTTGATTCAAAATTAAAATCTGTGGGCATTTTTTTCGATTTTACTAAGGCGTTTGACACCATTGACCACACCATACTTCTAAATAAGGGTTTTCAGGTGGCTGGAATCATATTTGTGAGCTAGGACCAAGGCTG
The DNA here is from genome assembly GCA_016904865.1 of Pissodes strobi. NCBI lineage: Eukaryota > Metazoa > Arthropoda > Insecta > Coleoptera > Curculionidae > Pissodes > Pissodes strobi. The sequence continues at coordinate 20,273 of MU185593.1, read as the reverse complement.
CCAGACTAAAGGTTGGAGAGCGGGTAATGGTATCTGATTGGATGGGTGTTGTAACTGGTGTTCCACAGGGGAATGTTCTTGGACCAATTCTTTTTTTGTTGTTCATTAACGACATCTTGGTTGATGACAGCTATATTACTATTTTTGCTGATGATACGTCCGCCGTTGTCACAGGATGTGATTATGAAACTCTTCACTTTCAGGGCAGCAAAAGTATAGGTGAAATTGCAGACAGGTGCCAAAAGAATGGTCTTTGTTTGAATGGCTTAAAGACAAATTTTATTGTATTTATTCAGCACGAGCAGTTCAGCATAGAAGCCTACTGCTAAGAGAGGGATCAACTAACTTAATTCAGCAGGACTCCTCCAAATTTTTGGGAATTGTACTTGATAGACATCTGTCTTGGGGTTATCAGGTGGAGTCAGTGTGCAGTAAATTGTCTAATGGAAACTATGCCATTTTCCAGCTCCGAGGTCTTGTGGATGCCTTTACCCTTAAATCCTTTTACTATGCAGCAGTACATTCTACTCTGGCCTACGGCTTGTCCGCCTGGGGCAATTTTTGCACTAGACAAATGGTCTTGTTAAGTCAGAAACGCATTATCCGCGTAGTATTTAGACTTTCTTTCATGTCGTGAATCCTTTAAGAATGAAAAAATTCCAACTCTCATAAATATTTATATTCTGCAATGTGCATGTCAAATATTTAAGGCAAAATTTGGCGACATTAATTATTACAGAACTTGTAGCGCGGATAAATTGTGTATTCCTTTGGCTCGATTGTCTCAGGTGCGGGATGGTCCTGCAATTGCCTCAATAAAAATTTTCAATCACTTGCCAGAAGGTGTTAAGGGTGCTACAACGCTTCCAGTTTTGAGAAGGGCTCTTAAGATTCTATAATTTGACTGAGTTTTTTAATTGTAACTTTAACTAGGTTTTAGTTTATTCTATATGTTTTTAAGTAGTATTATTGTGGTCCATTTTAATTATTGACAATTCCGATGCATTGTAACATTTGTCTATGGAAACAAACCATTTTGATTTTTGAAAACTTGCGCTCTATGTCAGAAAAAAGGTCATTTTGCTCGAACTTGCAAAACTGAAAATCAAAATTCTATTTAACATCAGAGAAATGAAGATGATAGTTCCAGTTCCTTAAGAACAAATCATAAGAATGAATTTAGAATAGAAAATTTGTTATAATTTTACGACCCTAATACGCTCCCAAAAGTATAATGGATACATGTATAATAGGTAGAAACTACCTGAATTGTCATTCAAAGTATGAAATTATTGTATCCACTCTGTGTACAAGAAACTTTTCTGAATATATAATCATCTTTGAAAGGCAATTTTGCAGGAACAGTTAGTACTTTGATAATATGCGAGATGGTCCTATAATTTGTTTGTTGTTGGTGATACATTAAATAAAAATCCAATTTAATGGTGTCCCTAAGTGGTAGAGCAATTTGTGGCTAAATCATTGACTTCCATGTAATAATTATATAAATGGAATAACTCTTGCAGTCTGCCAGTATGTACTATTCTACACTAAACGGAATAAATTACGCCTTTTTAAATTGTAAATTTAACTAAAAATATAGCAAAAACTGCGTACTAGAACTTATTATTTATATCTAAATTATATTACATTAGTTAACTATGCAGAGTAATATTGCGCAGCAAAACGCAAGATCTATTACACGGCAATTTTATTAGAATTAGACGATTCCATTTGTTTTAAAAACCCGAAATATTGACTAGAGTTTCTTTAAGATAGATCTGACGAAGAATGTATTACAAAGGAAATTTTATATCTCTAGACAAGACGAAAATTCGTTAATAAAAATGAAGCTCAGACTTGGAAGAATTTTTGCTTTCACCATTGATCTCCAGAAATTTTTAAAAAACTTAATTCGGTTAATATATATATTCCATACTCATAATCTGTGCTTCCCCAATCATTTCAAAAATATGTATTTTAAATACTTTCCCCTTATTCCATCTAACACTGCCTGAGAAGTCTCCATTTGTAAACTGAGGCTAGCCACTTTTTCACTGTAATTTTCGCTAAATGTATACGAATTGCTTCATTATTACTTCGCTTTTGCTGCTGCTACACCCGATATCGAAACGCCCTAAACTAATTTAGAAGATAATTCATATAATAAAGGATTTTGTTTTGACTTAAAATTATAACAGTTTTAGAGAATTATACTACCTTAAGACAGAATTATTTATCATGTTTCTAGCCTTGTAGGTAATAACTAAACTGCGGCATATTCGTTAATTCTACTACTATTGTCATCTTAAATAACAAATAAATTATTTTTTCCTTAAACAATAAACATCTTTCATACTAAATGGAAATATGTGCGATAAAATAAAAATAAACTTAAGTACTATTGGTTTGTTTCTTTCGTGGCGACTCAGTGGCATAACAAGGTACCAAAAGTGAGAAACAGCGCCCGTAAAATGTAATAATATGCCTATCGTTTTCTGACACACGCGGTCAAATTTCAATGGTTGACGTTAAGCACTGGTAGCGTACGAAAGAAACATCTCATGGACAAACTAAAAACTAAACGATTACGTGCAAAACGTGAAAAGCGTTAGCATCCACTCGCAACATAATTACACCATTTCTAAGCGTTCCACTATCAAAAGAATGAACGAGCTGACAGGGCCACTAAAATCGGCACACTCAACTAAACGATAGCAGGTTATTTCTTCATGTACCTACTTACTTGTTCCGCATTTGGCAAGTGAGGTAGAGCGTTCTGGGAGGGCGACTGGACAGCCACCGCGACGATCGGTTGACCGCTGGCCGTTTGAATTCTTACAGGACTATTCTGTAACGACAAATTCAAATTGTAAATAATATTGTAAACTAGAAAGCGTAATAACAAAAGAACACTCAGTCTAATGTTTAAACTTGATACTTGACATTGAAGGATCAAATATTATGAATATTATCTAAACATGTTTTAAAAACAATCAGTCAAATATCAACAAAATTTAGTATAAAAGAACGGGCAAATCAAGTAGACGACAACTTATCTGGTTGAGTAGTTCCCTTTTAATTAAGGCCAAACGCTCCTCCTGTAATAAGCTCAAACCCTCCCGATCCTGATTATCTATCTGGTTAAGTAGTTCCCTTTTAATTAAGGCCAAACGCTTTTCTGGT